>JAAVTZ010000044.1:0-48499 GCA_014898835.1 Fusarium lateritium | reverse complement strand
ATTGATATACTATTATAGAAGTTTTGTCATATATTAATCAACATGAGGTTGATCTCGCGTCTTGTATTTTATTTCCCCCCAAGGACTACTAGCCTTCTGCTTGGCGGAGGGATTACTCTGAATGGTATGTCCGCACCTGACGAACCTCAATTGCCCCTTTTCTGAGTATCAGGAATCCAAGTCAACATGGTATTTCCTTGTTGTTATCACCTACCTAGTGTTCTTTACAGACAGTATGCATAGCACTACTGCAATGTATCGTTAGCGCATGCATTACGTTTGGGGCCTGGAAATCGACGGCCCAGGATCAGTCGACAAGTCTTCGGAGCTCTAGGAAACAAGAAAACCTGCTCACATGGTGTTCGGCTGTTTCAAGCTTGGGGAACATGTTCTGTCCTTGTCACAATTACGAGTACAGTATGTGAGACTTTTGTGTGGCTCCGTAAAATCCATGACCCCCGTAAGATACTAACTTTGATGTTATGTTCAATATCGCCAACCATGCTCGGTATTGCTTTTTCTTCAATGGACTCTACATCGTGGTACGTGCCCCATAACCGAACGGGTAGGGATAACACCAGCTCGCATCCTCCGCAGCCAAGCGCCAGCCGCTCCCTCACGGGCCATTGGGTGGCCAAGGCATGCTTTCTCTCTGAGACAATGCTTGTCTAGGTCGGTCGATCATCACGACTAAATTTGTCTGCACGTTCGACGTTCCAACTAGGCCACTGTGGCCACTTGTTGGCTGGTCGTGATGCCTTCCATTGGAAATTAAACCCGACGGCCTTGGTCGCACGGTCGCTGTCATGAATCCAGATAGTCCCCTCGAAAGACCTCAGACTTGGACCATTTAGGAAAAGAGCCACCGGCCTACCCCCACGTCAGCTCACAAGGCTTAGCCCAGACTAAGTCACCAGCGTTGCTGTCAGCATGCATTGCCCAGTGTCTGAAAGAGAGTTAGTGAGCTCGAACAACCCCAAGAGACACATGCCCTTCTCATGAATTGCAACATTTGACTCCTCGGTGTTTTGCTTTTTCTCACAATGGCGGGGAACAAGCAGTAGCTCTACACAGCTACAGACGCAGCCCCTGACTCTGAAGTTAACTGGGAACCCATATCTAACGTACATGCTCGCCCGGCATGCTGGTCCTTGAAAGCCCCCTAATATGGTGTTTGCCGTCTGCTGGCCACCATTGCGTGCATGGTCTCGGGTATGTGTTATCTACACAAATGCGACATTCTAAACCTCTCGTTACGCGGAGCTTGGATTCAGCTTGGGCTTTTTACAACTAAACCATGGAGGAGGTGGAGCGTACCTGAAAGTATGGCACGCGACAAGGTACAGCTTCTTGAATTTATTCTTCTCGACTTGACTTCTGCCGATATTTCTTCCTTCCAGCTTGGAATAGTTCAACAAAGCTGTCCCGACAGATGTATGAATGAGCTGCATTACCCGGATGCTATGGTATACATGACTCGGCTTACCCAATCGAGTAACCCTCGCTCAGCTTGAACTTGTGTGTTTTAGCTAGCCATTCGAAGCCACAACGGGTTCATGGTTAATTTTAATCAATACTCACAGCATGTCTCAACTCCTCTTACCAACCTGGTTTATTTCCCCACGGCATCCTTAACACATGGGATGATCAAGCATTGGGCATCGTCGACCAACGAATTCGATATCTGCGCATGCCAGTGATGCTCTCTAGGCACTAAAAACACCAACACTAGACATCAGTCGATAGACAGATGCATTCAACGGCCCTGAGGTCAAGGATGTCGTTGTCATTCCTCTTCTGGTTTAGCTAGCCTGGAGCTAAAGATCCATCAGAGTCCTAGGTGGATTGCTGACACGCAGTAGTACTTCAGGGTACCTACCTTGGGTACTTTGAACCGCCTTGCACCACTTGTCTCTCTCAGAGTATCCGTACTATCTTATTTAATCTCAATTCTCCGAAGAGAGAACCAACATCTAGTTTCTACCGCCTGAACATGCCGGTTTTGCTTTACACCGCTCTGGGGCACCATCGGGTAGCTGGTTTCTAATAATGCCCGACAATTGAGTTCGACGGTGCGCCGGCCGAGGCGCGGTCCGTTGACTGATTCCCGTCTTTTCCCTAGTTTGGAGACTGGGCTGGTGAATGGAACCAACCAAATCATTGGCGTCTAGAGAAAACGTGCGCATCTGGCATATTATAAACGTCATCGTCAGCGCCAGTCGTTGGCTCTAAATAAGGGATTCGACTTGGTTTGTCACACTTGACGAATGGCTCCCGCAAGAACTACCTAGATGCAGAACAATACGACCCAATGTTTAACTTTACCGCATACCTATATACAGGTACAAGGCGACAGACGTGATTAAAGAATTCACGAGTTCATTCTCGAAAATACAGGTAATTGATACGGGATACAGATCCTTCTCAACCAAGAGGCACAAGCGTACCTGCAGCGTTGACATACATCAAGTTGTATCGTGTCTTGCTAGTATAGTCCGAGTGCTACTGTACCTAGGCGAATCCATCGTGAGAGGACCCTGGCGATCCCACCATCAACCATCTCTACCTGGATCACTTCTACCCTGTTGGCCTCATCAAACCACCACCTGAACTGGGGGGTTCGTTTCAAAGACAAAGGAGCTCAGCTCGTGAGCAAGCGCGCGGGTTGAATGGGCTAGAACGCCTGGAGGCGGGTCGGTCTGAGCGCAATATTATGCTCTGGACGTCTAATACTCCACCTCCATCACCACGCGCAGCCGTCGTCAACTGACACCTTTCTTTACGCGCTTAATGTCCACCGGACCGCACTAAGTGGTCAGTGCCACACATTGGCACGCTTCTTGTCCCGGAATTAAGCTAATATCGAGCTGCCCAATGTTCCGCCCATGCGAATAGAAATCCCCTAGAAGGAGGTTCAGGTTACCTAGTCGATAGCAGATCTCCCGTTATCGGCCCGGCATAGATCGTCTTGAATCGAACCAGGCCTGAGGTCGAGATATGCGGTGAACTGGGTCTTGGCTAGGTCAGGGACAGGGTGTATAATGAATGTACAGATGTTAGGCAGAGATGTTCAAGAATATCATCGGCATGACAATCAATCCGAGCTTTGCTCTGGGAGGTCCTCCACTGCTGACGATGGTAAGCGGGTGGTGACGACTCATCACTGACGATGATATTCTATGTCTGTGTCATGAGTTTGGGGACCATCAGCCATACTTTGAGACAAGTGCAAGTCTCTAATCTTGGGTCCAAAATCATCGACAACTCCGGCAACCAAAAAATGGGGTCAGGTCTCTACTCCAGACCGACGGGGACGGACAAGGTAAAACGTTGTTCGGGATTAACGTAACAGACATGGCACCAGGGCCTGCACGGACTATGATTTTCAATGCACCAGCCACCAGTTGCGTAGACATTTTAGGGACAATACAAGCTGAGTCGTAAGGCTTGGGTGTGGAGAGACCAGTATGCTACCCTATGACTAGTAGTCAGGAGCCTGGATCCTGGAATGCGCTGACAAGGCCTCATCTTGTGAAGCCAAGATGTCGAGATTCGCCCAAATGTTAGCGCGATTGACCATGTTTCTTTTGGAGAAGCTCAACTGACCATAGCCGGAGCAAATAGTCCCAATTCTGCCAATCTTGGTAGTTCATAATGCTCCAAGAACAAGATTGACGTTTTCTCGAAGCAGCGCTATGGAGGCTATTCTGACGCAGTGTAATTGTGCCGTTGAGTAGTCCCCGACGACCCGAAAGACGTCATTGAGAGAAATCGAAAATATGCGTGCCTCGGGTGTTGGCCGAAGACCAACCCTAGACCTTAGGCACATATTTTACCGTGGTTTGTTTATCGTCAACGCTGCTGAACAGATACCCTAATCTGCGAGTCTGGGGAGGATCGACGAATACCCATCGGCGGCGGGGCCGACAATTCGCAAAATCGATTTGTGGTGTTGAGATGGAAAAGGGTGACGGATGTCAAGTGGGGGGATCGTGGGGAGCGGTGTGTCGACCCTTTGATATGTGTGGATGGCTTCATCACAGGACGACACCATAACCAACATGAACAACGTGGATTGCGATGCCAAAATACCACCCTGCCAATAATGGCGCAGCACTATCCCACTCATCTACATCATCGCAGCAGTATGCTAAATTTCTATATGCTATCATTTACGTTTCACAATCAGATGCCAGCCGAGAAAAGCCTATGTAGGAACTTATTCAACAGCTCTCGTTCAATCATATCCTATACCTACATCCTTGCTACTTGCTGTGCCCCTCGGAGTTCGGCTTCTTGACTCGCTCGGCACTTGATCACCAATTAATACATTCGTTCATTATCCAGGTATAGCACATCCAATCCAATGAATAACGAAACGAGTCGACCCACGCCAATTGCCTGGCCCCAGGGCCAAAAAGGGGACACCCCGTGGAGTTGATAGCCGCGGCCGCCTGCAGGTGATTCGACGTCGGTCGAGTGCAATACGGGGTCCATCTGGTCTCGTGCGTCGTCACGGGGCGATCCCCAAGCTAACACTTCTTCCCCCCATGCTCAAGTATTCCAAAATACTTTGTTTACGAATCGATATGGTACGTATTCTACAATGGCATGCAACCCCCCCATGTTTTGTTGTGCCGAGATGAAGCGAGTCTCGTCCCTGGTGTGGCTGCACAAGCGTGCGTACCACAGTTGGGCTTGTCCTGGCCTTCTCGATTCTAGGGTCCATGGGAGGCTGTTGGTGAACATGGATAAAAGACTCTAGTGCGGGTTTAACGTACATTCTGCAGCACCAATGTGATTCATGCAGGTCACGACTCGGTCCTTGATAAATCTCTCTGGAAAACGCAAGATGCGCTCATAGGTCTGGTATGGTGGCTCAATCTAATGATAACAGAGACCCCGTATGTTGCAGATTGACTGTAGGCCACAGTGAGCAATTCGTCTACGTAGTACTGCGCGCGTTGACTGGTCTTGGCTATGCAAAAGTCCCATCTCCTGGATGGTTCAACGTCACATTTTGCTATCTCAATGTGTCTCATGTACATACTTGCACTAAACTATGATATACATGCATGCACGCGGTAAGATCAGTTGGCGCAAAGACAAACTATACATTTGTGCAACTCACAGTGTGACTTTTCCTTGAGTTATGATCGAGGTCTCGCCAATGAATCTAGCTACATGACACATATAGTCGAATGAGACAACTATCTTCACAAATACCCCCAGGCCTCAATCATATAGCTCACTAACGGCATAGCAATCATTGAGAACATGTAGACATTGTGACCTGCCAACATCAATCCAAGACACTACTTGCGCCTTGATACAACCTCATCATGCCCCCTAATCTGCGGTTCTTCTTCCGCCGTTACTCGTCCAAAGCTCACCCGTCTTCCTTCAAGGCGAAACGCAGTCATGAAGCTGCTTCCACTTGCGGGCGTCATCGTTGCACTTCTACTCGGTGTCCGGGCTCCATCTCGACTTGCTTTTCGCAGCTTTCGTGTCTCCACCTTGAGTCCCTGCGGTTTCTTCGCGCGGTACGTAGCAGCGGGAGATGCTTCGATCCCGGATGCTGCCCGGAATGGTGTTTGAATCTGGGGAAGTCGATTGAGCGTAAGGTTCAGCTGAGACTCAGAAGGAAGTGGCGGTACAGGTGGCAAAGGCGACGAAAAGAGTGGTTCCGGAGCGTCGTCGATGAAGCTCTTCCAGGCGACAAGGCTTTCCTTGCTTTGGCGATTGTCGAGAACTAGATTGTTTCGTCTCGTATAATCTTTGGTGAGGGTGCTTCCAAAAGAGTCCTTGCGGTTCGGCCTCTTCGGTGATTGCCTCCCTGCGAGCTCACGCTCTGCTTTTTCCCGAAAGTAGGCTGCTCGTTTTTCCTTCTCCCGTCTGCCTTCACCCTGCCCCGATACCCACGGTGATGAACAAGGTGGTTCGGGCTGATCCTCCTCGAACGGTCGCCAGGCCATTCGTGGTGAGGCTGGCGTTCGGGGCGTTGGCGGCGCGCTGTAGTCAGAACGAACACGTTTGCGGAAGAGACTCCCGATAGTTGAGGATGGTGTCCGTAGAATGGCAGTGCTGTGTGATTCGGTCGGGGAGGGTGTTTTGCGATCAATAACAGCTTGATCTTCTCCAGTAGGCAGTGTTGATAAAGCTCGAGTTGAGCGATCAAATCGTTGCTTCGAGAAACGATGGGTACTGATAGGAGTAGGCCTTTGGTTTGGTCGCTGCTTCTTGAGCTTATTAGACTGAGAGAAATCTCGTGTAGTGGTAGATGGATAGCGTTGTACATCTCCTTCGTTCAAAATACTGCTTTTGTGGAACAAACTCGCCGTCCGGTCTGCAGCCTCGGAAAATTCGTTGTAATCCTCACTTCGTTTATTATCCCAAAGTGACATAATCCTGGCCCTTCGTGGCGTGGCCGTAACAGCTCTCTCCTAGTCTTTGAGGACGGACCTCTGCTGATATCGATCCAATACACTGGGCGAGTGCCTAGCTCTCGGGATCGCATCGTCTAGGCTTCTACTGAGCTGCGTCTCATCTGCCCCCCGAAGGGGATATCTGAGACGTGCCTGAGTATCTTGAAGGCTAAGCATCATGCCTGACCCAGGGAAGGCCCCCCCAGCAATGCTTTCCCTGCAATGTTCGGGAGTGAACCCGGAATGCTCTGTCTTTTCCAAGTTGAATGATGCTTTGTGTTGAAGTCTTCTGAGAGATTGCGTTGGAGTAATAATCGTGGAAGCTGAACGCTGAAGGCCTGCGTGTGCAGGTGACGTGTCTGCGAGGTTGTGTAAATGATTTCTCAACCTATGTGCAGTGTGATACTTTTCTGCTGACACGTAGTCTTCATCATCAGCCTCACTGACCATGCCATGTTCGCCTTCGATTGATGTGCTGATTCCAAATATTCCAAGTGTGGATGGCACATCAGCACTCAACCCGTCAAACATTCTTGACCATCTGCGACCGTCATCAATGCTGGCCTTGGACTTCCGTCGATTGATATTCAAGGGCTCGGGCTGAAGATCAGAAACTATTGATTCTGTTTCAACATCCCAGAGGTCCGCGGAAAGCCCCTGAGGCAGCTCACTACTGGGACTTGAAATCAATCGAGCTTGACGGGTATCTTCCGAATGAATCTGTCCACCAGAATCGCCGATAATACGCTTGGTGAGAGTCCCCGGTGTCAAGCGATGAATTGGCTGTGCGGCTATGGGGAAACGAGCAAGGGGGCTGCGTGTGTCTGTAGTAGCCAACGAATTAGGGCTATGGTTGATCATCTTTCTACTGACTCTGGGGGTTGCAAAGTCCAAAACAGATAAATCCTCGGTGCATACGCGTGATAGATGTGCTGAGAGCACGCGGTTTCCAGAGTCTTCCTCAACCTGTCTACCAGCTCCCTCTGGACTCTCTACCAGGACTGCTGTTTCGGCGCTTTTATAGGACGTTGGAGAGCCTTGCTTAGGCTCTTCTGGTGATAGTTGACTCTCGTCATCTTTGCGATCTTGAGCTGGAGCGATCATGCTGAGCGGCTCACTGTGTTCATCATCTTCATATTCGCTCATTGGACGCCAATCCTCAATTCTACCACCAGCTGGTTCTAGATCCATTAATACTTGATCTAATAATGTTGGGAGAGAAGACGAGGGGACGAACTTACCTCGTCGTGATAAGCCCAAGTCCTTTCCTCCAGGAACATCGATGGTACAGCCATATTCGTCCTTCTCGTCAGAGTTGGGAGCATCTAAGAGCGTCACATTTTTCACGCCAGAATGCTGAATGTTCGTGAAATAGGGTAAGAGAACTGGTTCATTGCCAAGATGGAGTGACAGGCGCATAAGTCCGAAACAGTGTGACTTTGCTGTGAGCGTCGAGACTGACTCTCCATCAGAGCCGGCTGTCTCTGCAGTAGCCTCGGAATCCTCCAGGTTGATTCCAGTGGTACCTGTTACCAAATTGCGTCGAATACTTTTGGGAATACGAGCAAGAATCAGGAATTTTCTGAAATATTGAGTCCAGAACCAGTCCATGTCAGGCTTTGGAAGCTCGCACGGCCGGTTCTCCCGCTCAGACATCGCCTTCTCAATTAGAAACATTCGACAGTACTCCATAGGCGAGAGACGCGGTTTTCTCAGCTGGCATTTTAGTTGGGGGTCATTCTCCGTCTTTGGCGTCGCCTGTCGAGCGCCTGGTCTCCCATGCTTTCGTCTGGAAGGCGATTTTGGGCTCTGTAGTAGGTTTGGAGATATAGCAGGAACTTCATAGTTGTTATCTGCCGAGCGTGACTTCCAATGGCCTGCACCTGAAATGGCTTCGGGTTCCGAGATGTCCGCTTTGAGCAATGGTCGACGTTTTCCGTCACTCGACTTGGATGTAGCGAGAGTGCCCATATATTGGTCCAGTGCATGCAATGGCACGCCATCCAGGGTCATGTTTTCCGGTGTATCTGACCGATGGCGCATTTTCTTCATGATCTTATTCAAAGCCTTGGGTGTAAGGTGGGCTCTAAGATTTTCCGGGATATGTGGTAGAGGAGGTACTGGTGGCACATCTTCCTTGGCTTCGTCGTCGCTGTCGGGATTATACTAGAAGTCTCGACTTTCGAGTTCTTTGGGCAAGAGAAGACCCAGAACGGATTGCTCTGCCGAAGTCATATCGAGCTTGCGTGCAAAGGGGTGCTGATAAAACTCTGTTTTGGAGAGATCGTCAGGGTAAGAAAGAACGGGTGGCGCGCTGAGATCTTGAACAAACCCGGCGCCATCTGTTCTAGCTGCAGATAACTCTCTTCCAGGCATGCCTTTAAGTAGAGGATGGAAAGTCAAAGGCACCGGAAGGGACGCAAGTGACATTAATGCAGCTTGTTGGTCATCAAATGACGTGTTGGGACTGAGAATCGTACTCCCCGCTTGGGGCGAGTTGGTCAAGGGATTAGAACCATGTGAAATGTTTGCACCCGATAGCATGGAGGAGTCAGTAGATGTTGCGTGGTAAGACACGGCATTGGCTGATCTGCGTTCAAGATCACTCAGTATCGTCAGGCAGACGTCCTCCAGCTTTTTGAACTCTTCAGAGTAGCGAACCATGGCTTCCCTAGCTCGAGGGTAACCAGGGACGTCACACCAGCAACGTAGCTTCATTTGGATGATTTCTTGCCGCTGCTTTGAGAAAGGGTCCTTGGACATTAAATGCTCGAATACAGAGAATCGAACGCTATCGCGAAGACCTGGCGAATGCGGAGTCGGATCCACGTCGTTTTCGTCCACGAGAAACACAGCTGGAGGTACAAGCGCATTGAGCAGTGCCATGATTTGAGGGATGTCCTTGCTGTTGTCGGTATCCTTGGTCAATTCCTCGATGAGAACCTGGAGAAGTCCATTAGCTTGAATCTCACACATAAGTCCAATATGGGCCTCACGCAAGTTCTAAATCCAGCATGCAAATGCCTAAAGTTGATAGAGGCAGTTCGGTCGAGTTCTTCAAGCATTTGTAATCGGTTTTCGCCTGGTGAAGCGGTTTCGATTGCGACATGGGTTGCTTCAAGCAGGCAAAGGCGACGAATCTCCATGGCATCAAGATATCCCAGCCCGTCCATGACGCGAGCATAATCAATTCCTCCATCTTTGGGTTTTCGGAAGATGTTGCAGGATATGTCTTTGATATATTTGCGAGTATTCGCGGCGTAGTCGACGCCTCTGGCTTCACGGATGGTTGGCCAAGCTCGTTGGATTTGAGCATGAATAACCCGGTTGTTGTCAAATGTCAAGAGCCTCCTTTGCATCTGTTGAGCAAACCCACACTGCTGAGGGTTGAAGTCATCGTCCTCATCGTTGATCAAGTGTATGAGGGCTTCGTAGCCACTACCTAACCACCAGGTTTCGAGTTCGGCGGCGTAAGGGGGCATCCTTTGTTGACTTTACCAGAGCGCAACGACCGAAGGTCTATATCAAGAGAACGAGCATGGTGCAAGGAGTAGAGCGTTGGAGAATGGGAACTGGTGCCAGAAACAGGTCGGCGAGTAGAGAAGAGTGATTTGATTCCAAGAACGGGCGACTCGAGAATATATGACTTTTGCAGTCAATAACTACTAGAAATGAAACAAATAATATCGCAGATAGCAAGGTAACGAGTGATTCACTGCGGGTAGGAGATTCAGTTGCACTGTTGCAGGAGTTGTTTGCACTCTTTTTGAACGGTGCCCAGTGAAGCTGTTTGCTCATTCATGGCGGTGTTGCCAGTGAATGCGACTTGGAAGTTCGGTGTTTGCAGTGTCACTGTTTGTAGGCACCTGCCTGCCTGCCTACCTTCCATCCTCTTACCCATCTCCTGGGTTGAAGATACCTAGGTACCGCCAAGCACATTGTCGAATCACGTGCCACTAAACAGGCTGTCATTATGAAGGCCACGATACTACCAAGCAGAAATGGTTGTGTTTGTGGCTCATGAGGTCATTTCCGGGCGGAATGGGTTCGTCGGTGACATACTGGCTAGACCCCTGTCCTGCTGAATTTCGATCCATCCTGCAGGGGTCAGAAAGATTCTACAGTTTCCCCTGCAAGTATTGTGGGATTGAATATTGTTTCAGAGCCTAGCCTCCTCAAGTTGTATGCTGCTTAGAAGTTCACGTCTTTAGCTCTCGGGGAATACATTGATCTTTCTGATAATAAATCGTGATAAAGGAATATCTTAAATACAATCAAATTTCCATGCTGGACTTTTTCTTTCATCTCGGGCTCCTATTGACGAGGCCTCCTGCATTCCCCGCTAAAATTCGTGGTGATTTTGTACTAGTGTATAGAATAGCGGGCACCTTAACAGAGATTACAGGGGAGCTGCTGCAGCTGTCGCCGAGGATCTGGTCGGCTCTCGTGCCAAGGCCCAATAGCAGCCAGTTTGAGGACAGCTAACTGTCACTGGTGCCCCCCGAATCTGTTCTGACGCAGCGCAGCTAACTTTCTTTTGTACCTTGAATGGGCCCGGCTCTTTGGTGCCACGAAGCCACCAGTCTTCTCACTCCCTTTCTTGCTCTTCTTTGTTTTGTTGGCATCATTGTAGCTCTTGACAGCCTCAACCGGCACGTCAATTGACCCCTGAGCCTGTTACAGATGCTCTCTGAGAGCTTCACAACCCAGTAGCTATGATTTTGCGGCATTCAGGGCGCCTGGTGCGTCGCCTCAACCATCCCGTCAGCTCCTGGAACTTGGCACCTTCAGCTGGCCCGCAGATTCGTTATTGGGGGCCAAGCTACACGAATAACAATGTTCTCAGCAAGCTCCGGTTCTCAGCTCAATCTGGCAGGAAAAAAGGTACGCAGATATGGCTGTTTTCTTTTGTTTCGTCTCAATCTGCCTGAGCTGGTGGTTCATTGTGGTCGCACTTGAAAAGCTCAGGGGTCTGTTACCGGCATTTTGAACTCTACTTCCAGAAACGGCATATTACTCAGTCAGCATCTTATCAAGATCTCCAATCTGACTGAGTGATGGCCGCTATTTATGACCTGAATGTGGGGGTTAAGACTGAGAAGTAGCAAAAGCTTTGAGCTTTCGAGAGAACTCGATGACTTCCAAAGAAACGGGCATTATAATGTCAAAGTTGGGCATTTCAAAGTTTGGAAACCGAAGCGTTGCTAACATCATCAAACAGATGAATCCCCTTGTGAAAATGCCGAGACTCAGCAACATTCCAAGCCTTCTTCAGAGCCCTCACTTCTGGTCAAGATGGGAGAATCCGGTGCTACAACCTTCGCTTCCATCTTGGTACTAGGTCTGGGCTTTGCTGCTGCCGGCTACATTTATCACAAATTTTACAAATGGCTCGTCCTCAAGAAGATGCACCGAGCTTTTGAGCCTGGCGATCCTGTCCTGGAATTGGCTGCGATTGGCAAGGATGTTCCTCATCAACCCGGTGGCTCCAATGAACATTGGATATTCCGACCCGAGCAACAGCGAATTGATGACATCGTTATGGGACGTGTTGCTGGGCACTATCATCTTCTAATCGGCGAAAAGGGGTCTGGAAAGAGCAGCATGCTCATCGATGCCATGCGGAAAAACGACGGTGATGGCGTTGCCATGTTTGAAGCGCACGCAGATCTGGAAATCTTTCGCATTCGTCTTGGAAAAGCCCTCGACTATGAATTTCACGAGGATTATATCGGAGGGTATTTCAGTGAGAGGGGCCCCCGTGATACTACAGCCCTGCTGGATATCGAGCGTGCCTTGAACAAGTTGGAGAAAGTGGCCATGCACAAGCGGAGAGAAAGGGGCAAGCCTCTAGTGGTAATTGTCAATCAGATGCACCTCCTCCGTCACAATGATGATGGACGCGACGTCATTGAGCTACTACAACAGCGGGCTGAGCAGTGGGCTGCTGCCAACATCGTCACCATGGTCTTCAACTCGGACGATTACTGGGTATACGAACGTTTCAAGCAGCTAGCCACAAGGATGGAGGTTCTTCCTGTTACTGACTTGCCCAAACAACAGGCTATATCAGCCCTTCAGAGATACCGCCAAAAGTACTTCAAGGAGAGCATCGATGTCGATGATCAAATTCTCGAAGACGTATACGAAAGAGTCGGAGGACGCCTAAGTTTTCTTAACCGAGTAGCGAAAAGTAGGGATATGCTTGGAACCTGCGAAAGGATCAAGGAAATCGAGAAGAAGTGGTTCCTTAACCAGTGTTGGATCCTCGGCCCGGAGATGGACGACGATGTAATGGACCAGCAAAAATGGGCTGTAAGTTGGAGGAGCTGTTCCATTCTTTCGGGGCTTAGTACTGACTGATATATAGGCTGCTGCTATGAGTCTGGCCAAGGCCTTAGTCGACAAGGAAGAAGAATCGGCAGAGGACGAGTCCTACGATCCCGATGTTGGCCATGTGCTCCCGACATACCCTTTCCACATCGCCCAGCAAATCATGACGCGATGTGACTTTATCCGGGACCTTGACAGCCTGAATCTTTTCACCATTACGAGTCAGGCAGACGTCCGAGCGAGCAGCGTACCGATGCATCGCGCTTTCAGGGAGATATGCGCCGAGCCGGGCTTCGAGAAGCACCTGGAGGGCACGATACAGCGAATCGCTGACATCGAGAGCTTGGGCCGAACTCGCGAGCTTGTTGCCAAGGATCTGGTACTTGGTGGCCAGTATGAGATCGAGCAAAACCGTAAAGGTATCACAGTGAAGTTGAAGGAAGCTGAGAAGGAGGATGACTGAAAGCACTGATATATGTTTTTTGGGTTTCTCTAAAGAGACAATTCGGGAGGTAATGACGCTGTTCTTGGTATTTTGGAATGTCCGGAGGCGTGCTTGGTTCATGGATGGGAATGAGGTGGATGAACAGGCGCAGGTGGATGATTTTTCGGTCTTGATGAAGTGACCTGTACAATAACTGACTACATAGATTTCCTTGGCACGTGTCGAACAACTCTGTACATACCTGTACTATTTCTTTAGAATAATCGATACATTCAAACTCAATCTCGCATCGCATCGCTAGCGATATCATCTGTTCTTGGGCAAGTGGCTTACACATCAGACGAAGATGAATGTTGATGCCAAGCTCGAGCACGTGATCTCTGTCACGACAACGCCAACAGCCCGTCTCGAGGTTACGCGCCGCCAGTTTTTTTTCGTGTCGCCCCACACCTTCTCCCGATTTCACCTTACCCTACACAACTTCATCTCGCGTGCTCTCAACGAGGTAGAAGCTATCGTCGCTAAGCAGCTCATCGATGTCATCCAACGGCACCGGTAACAGCAAGTGGCCTGACTTCCGGCTCGCGTCGACCCTATGGTCTCTTATGGGCTCACAGTCCAACAGGCCAGATAAGCAAAACAACAACGACCGCGCCGGGAATCACGACCAAGAGAACGAACCTCAGCACGAGAACGAGCACCGAAACGAGCATCCTAGCGAGTCAAATCAGTCACACAAGATGGCTCACGAGAATCTGGAGACAGTAGAACAGCCAATTGATGGCCTAGGGGGGTTCGATAACTACGAACACAACGCCCAGGTCGATGCAGAGGAAGGCGGCCAGGACCAAGATTTTGGTGCGCTCGAGATGTTTGACAGCAACGCGGCACAAGCTCCCTACTCGTCGCAAATTAACCACGCGTCTTTCGGTGATAGAGCGCCCGAGGCGCCCATGGAGCAGGGGCCACCGTCATCCCAATCTCGAAAACACAAGCGCGACAAGAAGGAGCGCAGAAGGAAAAGCGCAAACGGAAGTGCTTCTCCCCAGCTGCCAACCGAAGAGGATTCCTCGCGCAAGCCCAGGAAGTCGAAGAAAAAGTCTGCTTTGCCGGTCGAAATTCCCGATAGCCTTGCCGAGAACAATACTTCGAACATATATCAATCTCAGCCTCAGGAGACCTCAGCTGCCGATTTTAACGATGAGGTCGCTCCTCCTGCTACCCAAACGAAGCGCAAGCGCAAGTCGTCTGATTCCACAGACGACAAACAACGCAAGAAACGACGATCCCACGGCCACGGAGTTGACACCGAACCCCAGGAGGTGGTGCCAGGAACACAAGAAGTCGACCAGCCCGCGCCAGCTGAAGATTTGAGCACTCGCGATACTCAAGCTGCCTCATTCTTGCGCACCAGAAATGCCGTTCGCCCAGGTGCCATCTATGATGACATTGCAGAGGACGCTCCAAAGTCTCCCAGCGCCGCGCGTCTCGAGTTGCGTGATGCTCGCTCAAGGGAGGGTAGTGCTGCTCCCGACGCGACTCACGACGAGATGGATGTTGATGCACCAACTGTGCAGGAGAACCAAGGCCAAGAGGCTGTTGGGAGCACCGGGTTCTTTGCAATCAACGGACCTGGCAACACCAGCACTACTGATCATCACGATGTCGAGAGAGTCGCTAGAGAGGCATGGAATGAGCATCTCAACGGGCAAACACACCCCGATACCCAAGACTCATCCGGCCACCCTGAAGAGATGGATATTCCAACATCTGCCCAGCGTCCCCAGACCACACATGATGTGTACGATGTCCCTGGAAGCCCAGTGCAAACGCCCAACCCGCCCAGCGCCAACACAAAGAGAACACGATCAGCCAAGGGAAAGAAGGCCAAGCCTACGTACTTCGAAAAGTCGCCCTCTCCCGAGAAAGACGGACTTGGGCCGTTGCCATCGCCTTCTGCTATGACACCGATGCCTCGAAAACGCGCCAAGAAGGCCTCAAGTCGTAGAAAATCGGAGGCTAACCGTGCTCTCCTATCTCAATCTATGCAAGGTGGGGATGATGATGAAGCTGAGGCTGAAGACGATGGTGCACCAGTTGGACGCCGCAACCGAATGGCTGGTTATACCCAGGGCCGATTCAGCGATGAGGAACTCAGCCGTATCGCACAAGCCGTCGAGAGTTACCGTGTTGAGCACAACATGCTTCAGCACCAGTTGAATGAGATGATACACGCCCCTGGAGGTACAACTGCTGGTGACGAGCATGCCGCTCTTTGGGCACGGATCTTTGGAACTTGCCCAGACCGACACCGACAGAAGATTATCAACATCACCCGAAAGAAATTCCACAACTTTGTTGCTCGCGGCACCTGGACCAACGAGCAGGACGTCGAGCTTCGTGACCTCATCGAAATTCATGGCACAAAGTGGTCCAAGATCGCAGGCATCATTAACCGCCATCCTGAAGACCTTCGAGATCGTTATCGCAACTACATCGTTTGCGGTGATTCTCAGCGAAAAGACACCTGGGACGAGATGGAAGAGGGTAACCTGACCCAGTACGTGATGGAGGCTATGAGCGCTATCGATGAATTGCGACGCATTCAGCCCTCCCGTGAGCTGCTTAAAAAGCCTTACGAGGAGCTCATTGATTGGCAAAACATCAGTGAGCGTATGGAGAGAACTCGTAGTCGACTTCAGTGTATTACTAAGTGGAAGGCCATGAACATCAAGACTCATGGCAAAGATAAGCTGGTGTCCAATGCGCCTGACGCCCCCATATCATTCCGCCTGGAGAAGGCCCGTCGCCAGATTGCCGCCATGCCCGATGAAGAGCGTTACCGTCTGGTCATGGCTATCCAGGGCTCGTCCGCACAAGCCGAATCGAAGATACCCTGGCAGAGACTGGTTGACAAGAAGTTCCGCAACAGCTGGCATCGACCTACCCAGATGCTTCTGTGGCGACGTCTGAAGCACACAGTTCCCGACTGGGAACAAAAGAGCGTTCGAGATTGTGCGCACTATTTGCTGGAACTTTACGGCCAGACAGGCGAGCTCCCAAATGTCGAGGACGCTCTTTTCAACGATGCGGAAGAGATGGAGTTCTTGGGTACTATCCCAGTCTCCCACGCACCCAACGGAAGCGCACCCAACAACAGCCAAAACAACATGAGCGCCGAGTTTGTAGACGAGGCTGATGAGGATGAGGGAGCTGAACCTCAAGCCGACGGGTACGGCGGCGTTCCTGACGAGAACATAAACCCCGACTTGCCCATCGCACCGATGGAACACTTCGAGCCCGCCCCCATTGCATCGATGGATCCGGTGGCTCCTGTCGCCCCCCTTGCGCCTCTGGAACCTGCTGGAATGGTTGACCCAGCCCTATCCGCAGAACCAGCCGAGCCTGTTGAGGCTGCACCAGTCGAGGAAGAGCCGGCCTCAATCGCCAAGCCTGTTGATACCCCTGTGTTTGACGAGCCTGCTCCTCCCAAGGCTACTCGCGTCGCAAAGAGAACAGGTATGGGTAGAGCAAAGGCACCCAAGGCTCCTCGCAAGTCGTCAGCCAGATCGACTCCAGTCAAGCCCACACCCAGCAGGCGATCCACCAGGCGTGCAGCCCCGTCCCAAGACCCTATTGAGGATGACGCAGAGGCCCAGGCTGCTGCTCCTGCAGAGGACAACTCCGAGGTCGACGAGGCCCAAAAGCGCAAGAGGAAGACACCTAGCAGGTTCCGATCCACTGCCGCCACCGAGGCACCTACTGCCGCCGACGACTCCGATAGCGTTATGGATGATATGGAGGACCTGCCCGCTCGCATTGGCGCTTAATGGACTATAAAGCATAACAGAGAAAAGGAAAGGCGGTATATGACATGTCAGAGAAGTATTGTAGAGTTTTCGGAGGGGATTTGGTGCACTTGTATGAACTGCTAGCAAGATGGCTTCGAGATTAGAGCCAAGCGTGTAATACCAAATACTTCTATGGTTATTTGTGGACGCAGAGGAAGGACATAGCATATAGGCGGTATCGTTCATGGAGAGCCTAGGTTTATAAAGAAAGGGCTACTGGTCGCAATTGATTATTACTTTTACTGAGAACATCACCATTCCACGAGCCAAAGGGATTATAAAGAACTAGAATTAATGCAAATCCTCGTATCGTATCTCATCAGTCTACTTCGCCATCCGCTCAATCGCAATTCATAGTATCGTCCTCCATAGGCGCAGATCCCTTAGGAGCGGATTCCTTAAGCGCGCCCTTCACAGGCGCAGATCATCGAAGCAAACATGTTACTACTCCAAACTCCACCGAATGTCCTTTTTATACGAATCCTCCGAAATCAAAGACTATCAATCCTCTCCTTTAACGAATCTCGGGTTCCCGCATGAAATCGGGGATCGACAGACCTCCCTCGCCAGGCTCGAAGTGAGTCGAGCCAAAAGTGCTAAGTCGAGTTCGTGCAGCACCAGTGTCAGTGCGGCTAACAGCCTCATCCATGAGTCCAACGACGTCGTGGACGGGGTTACCATCGCGACCGGGCCCGACGGCAGAGTCGTTGTCGAAAGAGTAGATCTTGATGCCGCGAAGGTGGGTGTCCTTTCCGTTCTGGTGGTTCTCGAGGATCTGCATCTGCACGACCCAAGCGACGAGGGTGTTGCCGTCGGGATCACCACCGGCGCCGGCGATAGGGACCTGCTGCCAGCCGACGGGGTTCTCGAGGGCCATGGTTGCGAACTCGATGAGGTTGTTCTCACTGGTGCCGGCCTTGAAGACGACCTTGGTGGGGGTGTACGACTCGTCCTCGTTGTAGTCGACGTAGAAGCGAATGTCGCGGATTCCAACACGCTTGGTGAAGTACATGGTGAGCTTGTGAGGCTGGGGGCCATCAGACCTAGAGAGGTATGTTAGTCAAAGTTCGTGGGGAGTAGATGAAGATAGACTTACTGCCAGAACAGCTTAAGGTCATCGTTCTTGAGCTCCTCGACACC
Source organism: Fusarium lateritium (assembly GCA_014898835.1). Lineage (NCBI taxonomy): Eukaryota > Fungi > Ascomycota > Sordariomycetes > Hypocreales > Nectriaceae > Fusarium > Fusarium lateritium. Next base: position 30,305 of record JAAVTZ010000044.1, on the reverse strand, counting down.
GTTGCCGGGCTTGTGGCTGCTGACGGTGAATCGAGCAAGGTTGGAGATTTCCTTGAGGCCGGCGGTGGCAGGGTCGAAGAGTGGAGCGACATCGTGGACTTGCTCTTGCTCGACGGGCTCTTCTTCCTCGTCCTCTACATCCTCATCCTGGATGCTTGAATTCTCATCTTCGTACTCTTCGGCAGAGAGAGCTCCCTGGCTGGCTTCTTCTTCTTCTTCCTCGGTAGCACGGTTTCCTCGGAAAGGGCTGGGGGCACGAGGGGATGGTGCAGCAGGTGGGCGACGGTTGCGCTCGAGAATGCTCACATCAGGCTCGGAGCTAGATTCGTCAGAGTCGAGAGGAGGCATACTGAGACGAGGTTGGTCGGCGGGCTGTGCAGCTAGAAGAGCGTCAATGTCGTCACGAAAATCGCGAATCCGCTGAAGTTCTGCTTCGAGTTGTTGAATGCGCTGAACAATGTTACTGTGCAGATGCTCAAGAGCGCGAAGAACAGCGTCCGTGTTTTCCTTGTCGCAGGAAGGAATAGGTCTGAATCCTCGCTTGCGCTTGCAAAGAAGAGCACCGCTGGACTTCTTGTAGGGAAGCTCGCCAAGGGGAACTCTCTTGCGAAAGCCAGAATTGGTGTTGCGAGCTTGAGTAGAAGGACGGCGACGAGAAGGCATGTTCGGGGAACAGAGAGAACAAGGGCAGCAATGAAAAGAACACGAATGAGAAAGAGCAAACGAAGGGGAATCGTAGAAGAGAACAAGGGTAAGAAGATTGGGGAGGAAATTGATGAAATGCTGTAATCGAGAAGATTGCAAAGATGATACGAAGTGCAGAAGGTAAATGTTTGTGCGGTGTTGAAGATGCAATGGGTTTAATAGATAAATGTCAAACGGCAGATAACCACTGACAATAGGTAGGCCAGCTTTCTATTGAAGAAACGAACAATAGGAGCAATGATCACATTTGATTCACACTGCATCACTTGATACCAGCTGTCTGCACTGGCAACGGCTGCAAACACTCTCAAATTGCATCCGATAAGATAACTCGGCACTGCCAGAAAATAGGAGCAATAGAAATGCAGGTCCAAGCTTCAGGTTTTACTTACTTCTATAGAGACGAAATGGGTTTGGAGGTGGTGCTCGAAGACGCCGCTGATCGGGAGGCTGATCAGGCGTTCGATGAAGCGGAGGACCATCAGGAGTTACCAAAGCAGCAGCTGGTGAAGCCCCTTGGCCTGGGGGTAATCTGGCAGCAGAACCACTAGGAGTTCCAGCAACTAGAGGAGATGAGGGCATCCCAGGGCCAGGGCCGCTGGGGCTTGATGCCGCAGCGTTTGCGTTTGCACCAGCGTTTGCATGGGCGGCAGCTACATGGCGGGCTCTTCGCGAACCACGCGTGATATCCATGGATGCTCAGCTACGACAGCAATGGCAGTGGCAGTGGCAACTGTCGCTGCAATTAGCATATAAAACACTCAGTATATTCGAAGTCTAAGGTAAGACTGGTGATGGTAAGACTTGCGTCTCGTCCATTTACGCGCGGTTGCGGTTGCAGCCATGGGAAAAGGGACGTGAGTGGACGCGCTATCACGTGGCGTTTAATTCAGGCCCTCAACTGCTACCAGAAGCTGGCCCTACAAGCCTTGTCCTGGTCTTGGCGTATCTCAAACATCATCACCAGCCATTGATTCTTAAAAAAGCATCATAAGCGTCAGCAACCGCCAAACGCATCACTATGAAGCATGAGAAAACATCACAGAATACAACACATATTTTTCGCCCTCTCTCAATTGACGATTTTTCTTCCAAGTCCTAGCTAAAGCTCAAGCGAGCTTCCCCCTCTTTGACCTGCCGTGACCCCAGAGCTTCTTTACAGGGTCCTGTACCCCGCCAAACCAACCAACCTCTTTCTGCCGAATTTTCAACGCTCCCCACCACCACCAATTGAGTGAGCTTCCAGAAAATCTTGGTATCCATGCCCTGGATTCTGACGCATGCAAGCCACCGCTAGGCTAAGCCAAAGCTGACACTTCACTCCTGCACTCCAGTGCCAACTTTGAAGTTGACTCATGGTCTTGGTGGGTCGCAGTTGCACCATCATTGCCTCTTGGAGCCGCGAGCTGAAAGTTTGTTGTGCTACGCCGCTCACTTACATGATGTGCCATGGATAGGACATCTCGGAATACCTCGCTTACATTTCTACCCGATGACGAATACACAGCACCATTTTCCCCCTATGATCTTCGATATCGTTACATTGAAACAATACGATAATTCCTTAATTAAATGGAAATTGTCTGGTTGCCCGTCCAGCCTCCCCGCAACAACGCCCTGACCATGCCCGTTCAACGGCGAGCATCGTGTACCTTACAGTAGGGCACAAGCGTGTCCGGGGCTTGGGTTGAGAATGGGGGCACCGTGAGCTCTCACCGTGGCAACTCAGAATGAGGCATGCAAGACATCGTCTGGTTTCGTCTTCTAGTGCAAGTGTCTAGTTACATGAAACACCATCTTCTGACCTCTGCGTGGAGATAAAATTTCTTCTCGTCGTTGGCCAGCGACGTTCTTGACATGCACGGCCTACGTATTGCCCTTTGACTTGAGCCGTGCGGGCCGCATCGCCAGCCTCATCTACAGCCATCATCCCGGCTCTTTACTCTAAAAGACGCCTCATCTTGCCCGTCTCATTGGCAACGATCCAGATTCTAGGTCCAAGCTGCCGAAATCGTCAAGATACTTCGCCGTTCGCACTACGTCATTATCGTTTTCACTTAACTACCGGCCTCCCCGCTCGCCACGTCGGCTCGCTCATGTTCAGGGTCCTCCCATGGAACTGGTCCCTTCACTGACTTTCACAAGATCCAAGCTTCGAGCCCACCTTTTGCTTCTGTCCGTGTAATTCAAGGCTTCCATGCAGACGTCTCGACTTGCTCGTCTTTCTATTCGTGGCCGATGCACACTGACGCCTCAGCTTCCTTCAGGGCTCAACTTACATCCCCACCACCAAAACCATCCCAAACGATGTCATTAGCAAGGATAGCCTCAGAGAATCAGGGCCGAGTCGGGGTAACGGGACACTTGCTGAACCCTGGGTGAACCCTGAGTTAAGCCTCACAGATGAGAGTCTCATCAACATAAATATCAAGACTTGTCGACCGTAATCATCTATCAATTCACCAACAATCATCACAATCACAACTACTACTTCAACAACAGTAAAAGACAAGAGCTCATCTCGGGATTTAATCTGATTCTGCTTGATGTCTCTTGATCCTTTACCTACTATCGAAACAACTCTCACATCTTCTACTACATCTGACAAAGACATGTCTTCCTCCATCCTCAACCGCTCGGCTCGCAGCACGCCTGCCATCAACGCTGGGGCATTCGCTCCTCCTGGTGAAGCCATCGGCTCTCCCAACCAAGAGAGAGTCCCCTTCATGCGAGACAACTCTCCCGAGGCTGATGTCCTACCTGCCAACCCAGCCTCCACCCCAGTTATCACTCATGGTGACAACACGGCTAGCAACCGAAACTCCGAGGCCGATACCGTGGTGCCTCTTCAACCTGCCATCAGCCAAGATGCTGCTCGATCTCGCCCTGGTTCACGTACCAGTGCCTTTGTCACGCCCAAGACAGCCCGTTTCTCTCAAGATGGTACAGAGCCTATCCAATACTCAGGAGGCTCTATGAAATCATCTCGACGACGCTTCCGTGACGACTATGACTTCGACGAGGCCGCCAATCACCCTAATATGAGTGATTACGAACGATACTGGCGCAACGAAGGCCGCAATGATCGTTATACCGCTCGAAGGAACCCTTACCCACCTCCTACTTTCATGAACCGTCGTAAAGCAGTCCCTCATGATTCGGATGAAGAGTTTTACAGCAGCGACGACCCTCGAATGCCTTTCGACGCTGCTCGGAGCCGAAGGATGGCGGATGAAGAGATGGGATATCCTTCTCGACCTTTCCACCACCGACGCACTTCTACTCTCAACGGTTTCAATATTTCCACAGGCAAGCTCGAATGGAACAGCTTGAGCCCTCAAGAGAAGTCGGAGATCATGCGCCTTCCTTTGACTCAGTGGATGAACTCAAACTTCAAGAACCACTTTGTTGCTAGTCTAGGAGAGTTCATCGGCACCACCATGTTCCTCTTCTTTGCCTTTGCCGGTACAGAGGTTGCCAACATCCAGACCGAGAGCAGCAGCAGGACTACCACAGGAGAGTCTACTGGTGGCCTCAACGTTTCCAAGCTCCTCTACATCTCTATCATCTTCGGATTTTCGCTCATGGTCAACGTCTGGGTCTTCTTCCGTATCAGCGGTGGTCTCTTCAACCCTGCCGTCACCGTTGCCATGCTGATGGTCAAGGCCATTAGCATGACGAGAGCCATCTGCCTATTCCTCGCTCAGATCTTTGGTTCCATGCTTGCCTCTGTTATAGTTCGCTTCCTCTTCCCCGAGACATTCAACGTTCGAACCACTCTGGGAGGTGGCGCATCTCTGGTCCAGGGAGTGTTTATTGAGGCTCTCCTTACTGCTGAGTTGGTCTTCACCATCTTTATGCTTGCTAAGGAGAAGCACCGAGCTACATTCATTGCTCCCGTCGGTATTGGTCTGGCTCTGTTCATTGCTGAGATGGTTGGTGTCCAGTTCACTGGAGGTTCGCTCAACCCTGCTCGAAGCTTTGGTCCTTGTGTCATTACTGGTACTTTCGACTCTGAGCACTGGATCTACTGGGTTGGACCTGGTATTGGTTCTCTGATTGCTGTGTGCTTCTACTGGTTCATCAAGACTCTGGAGTACGAGATGGCCAACCCTGGTGCTGATGGTGATGATATCAACGACCCTACAAAGAACCCTGAGAAGCGAGCCGAGATCCAGGCCGCTGCCAAACCCCCTTCGGTTGCCTTTGGCACTGGCAAGACCCCTTCGATTCGCAGCTAATTGCTGGGTTCATGAAACATGACTGCAACGAAAGTGGAAACGATATGGACATGATCCATCAACGATTACACGATGAAAGCTGATGAAGAACAACAAAACGATGCTTCACGAAGATGGATGCATGACTCAACAAAGATGAAGGTCAAGATGATGGCACAACGAACACGCAGAGATGGATAGATGGACAGAAGTGTGCATTTGCACTTTGGATTTGATTTTACACAGGTTTTTGCATTGTACAACTGATTGGAGTTTAGGATTGGCGTTTTTGCATTGAATTTCGACATTCACCCGGCGCATTGGGCGACTTCGGGTTTAATTGACTCCAGAAGAAGGAGTGTATAGATAGAGATTTAGGTAGAGCAGAATTGACGGAGGCACCAACTGGTACCCATTCCCACACACTTTATGTTCTAATTACATGATTCTAAGCGTGATTTCATCTACCTACAACTTTTGACTTGGGATTATTGCCACACGCCTGCACTTCCTCTTTGGTCTAGCTCTCTCCTCGAACTTAGTAGTGTCACGTCATCAACGAGGGAAACCACCGACTTTCCAACAAGCTTCTTAGCCCAACGCCGAATGCTGGGTCTGTCGAAGTACGGGCGCGACGTAAGGGACAGGATCGATGGTGAGGGGGGACTAAACCATGATATTCAGGGGCTGAGCTGCCCCGGGACGAGAGACTTGTTCTAGAGTGGTTGGAGAATAAGTCTTAAGATCATGGCATTGCCTTGTTCGTGTAATCAATTGTAGTCAACCATTGAATACACCTACGTCTTTTTCGGAAGAGACAACTTCCGGCTTTGGCTCTACACTGAGGTACTGGTCAAAGGGGTTATGTTCCTCGATGGCACGTTCGATCTGAAAAGAACTGGTGGAATAAACTAAGGTATCAAGATGATTGGACGGATTGGAAGGTTCCAGCAGCTATTTTGGCGTCGTGACAAGCTCGAAGTTGCCAAATATGTTAGTAATTTATTGCATTGATTTACGAGCTGAGAAACCTCTTGAAACACAGAGGCACTCTGTGCATAGCTTTGGTATATGGGACCAACGCCGGCATTGTCGACAGAACGTGTAGTTATGCTATGAGTAGTATTATCTTCATAATTCCTTCTTTCTGTATACTATAACAATGGCTAACTATTCAACAATATGGCGCCTTGCTGCTCGTTATTCTCCGGGTACATGTGCTGATTCTCCTGAAAATGCACAACTCAAACTGCCTTGACTATTATATATTAAGCAAGCCCCTTTCATTCTTTCTACCTTACGCCCAGTGCCGTCTTCACTTATTATGCCATTCCCTGGCGGCGCGAGCGTTCTCGTCTCGCTCTGACGGTGCTGGTGATGAAGCAGACAACCATGTATGACATAGCGAAGCCAATGATGCCGCCTAGAGCGCCGAGCACAAAGCCTGCTCCGGCATCGCGGGAGAAGCCTGGCGGGAGGCCGTTGACTGGCTTAGGTGTCTCGATGTTTTCGATGTTCTCGAAAGAGGGCATGGTTGTTGCTAGGGTGATTCGACGGTGTTGATATTGTGGTAGGGTCCGACGAGGCGCTTTATTTGTGTGATGAGTGGATGCGCTTGAAGTAGTCCTTCCTGATTGCCTAGGTACTAAAGTATTTGAAGTTAGATACTCTTCTCTTGATGTGGTGGGTGGTCGGGGACTGGCTCACGGGGTGCAGCTTTGGTATGAGGATATACCTGGATAAGTTTTCTTTCCGATCTTTTTCTCGAAGAAAGAAGTTTGAGGTGGGCGATTGTGTATTTGGAGGCTCGTTTAATGGTAAATAGGAGCAGAGAGTTGGTGGTTTCTACGGTGGTGTTTGTATGCGACGAGGTGACAGTGACTGCCAGCTGGCGCGTCGAGATGAGTGAACAGCATGCCGAACAAATAGAAACAGACGCCAATACCCATTGATTGTTTGTTCGCTTGTGCAATGAACAGCAAGTGATGAGCTGCCTGTTCGAGCAGTGTTTACTTGAGTACTGTAGATGTAACCAAAGTTTAAGATAAGAACCATAAGGCTCGTTTGGGCTATTGGAATAGCTCATAATCAGATACCAAGTTATCCATCAGGAAGTTCTCTTTTATTTACCAAAACTTACCTGGTTACGTGTAAGTGAAGATGTGACGCCTCACAGAATAAATAGTATAATAGTCCAAGTCGAACATCCTCCAACTTTGGCTTGTGCCTATAATGAGCGGCAGTGAATGCGATGTTTCTCCATAAACTAAACCGGGCCGGTCTAGAGCCTACCAGGAACTCACCGTAGGTATCTGATCAATGAACAGTCAAACGTAGTGAATGCTCATAGCTCTTACTCTGCTACAATGTCTATGCCAGACATTTTTTTGTCAGTCTTCAGATTTCCAAATTGCGGAATCATTTCTAACAAGCTCACAAATAAGCCCCGTTGGCTCAGTGGTAAAGCGTATCACTAGTAAAACATCCGGTTCAACGAACCAGTCAAAATGATAAGATCACTGGTTCGATTCCAGTACGGGGCATGTGACTTGTTCTTTTGCACTTTTTGGCAATTCTCAAAGCTTATGAAGCAGATAGTTTATCAATGTCGTGAGATTTGGTCGTGGTGTTGAGTGAGGGAGGCTTAGATCATTGCCTTTTTGGGTCAATTGCGCGGGATCCCACGTGTTGGCAGGTTGTGAAAGCAAGGAACGCCGTGGTTTCTCTCCTGTCTCGCATGGCATCCGATCAGGCACTCGCATGGAGGTTGATGTATGCAAAACTCATCGTTCCAACGTTATATCGGGATGGCCGAGGGTCAGCTTGGGTGGGCAGTGCAATGTAGGATGACTATTACTATACTTGGATATGCATCAAAGAAGCTCATGTAACCATCCCAGATATGTTGACCTGACTATCCTACCCTGAACCAAATGTTCAAGACATATACATTGTTCATCTGTCTAATATTCAATCGATAGAAGCACACGTTCTAGTCATATATATCTTTCCAAAGTCATGAGAAGTCATCATTCACTTCTTGTCGGCCTTGGGATATGAGCGCCCCGTGACCTGTCTCATCATTTTTCCCGTTTCAAACTCGGACAGCCGTGATGACTTCACGAGAACGACCAACACATGTGCCCTACCTATCCCAGTAAAGAAAGTGGAGAGTCGGGTCAGTGCAGTGAAAAAGATCGGGCATGAAAGAGCAAGGAAGAGAAAGGATGTGGAACCAGCATTAAATTTCATCGATCCTAGTCTCATCAAGATGGCGCGTGCCTTTTCTCAATCAATGAATGGCGTTTTATAACCCTGCCTACTAGATATTTCTAGAAACTAGCACGCGACAAAGTTTCCTAAAAGGCGCAGATACAGCGGTAGGAAGCGCAAATTAATGAGTATCGGAAGAGAGAGAGAGAGGAACACATATCTCCAACGAGAAACCTTGACCAGGATTCGGGATCCCCATTTACAGGTAAATTAAGATTGATGTCATCCGCCCACTCGGCCCCCTTTTCGCTTGGGCATGCTCATTGATAATGATAGGCGCTGCCGAGCCAAGTCTGGGTAAATGAGTGGAAATTTGGCGAAATAGAATGCATCTACAGGTGATAGTCGGTTGAGTGAGTGCCTTCACAGTCTTGGGCAGTTCATATAGACACGAGAGACAGAGTTGGCGGATGACGCAGCCAGAATCATCAGAATGTATCATGATGAGATGAGCCTGTCATTGAAAAGCGAAACACGGGGTCTAGTCTGAGGTTAATTGCAAGTAACAGCATCTCATGCATTGTTCAGTCAGTCTGATGTTGATGATGATGATAACTGGGGGCGTGTGTCCACTAGATACCACCTCATCCATTTGGAGCCCTCGCTACCCTTTATGCCATCTCGGCTGTTGATTAAATACGGCAAAAGTCCTTGTCCTCGAGTAAACAAATAGAAACCTTTCAGGTGGGTCGCAAAATAACCGGGACTCTCAGTGCATAGTGACATAAATCCTAGACCAGTCTTAGGGTAGTCTTCGTCCAAGACTAGTCATATATTTCTGTCAAGGATTATTGGAGTCTCTATTTTTTTGCGACTCGCCTGCCTTTATACGGATGAAAAGCAGGGGGTTAGTATCACCGCCGTCTATTGCGGGGGGCTAAAGTACTATTCAGGGTTTAATCAATGCACGGATATTAACACGCGAGAGGCGTTACATAGACTGTAGACTATCAAGTCGTTGGCATTTCCGAGTTAAGCAGCTGAGCAAGATAAAACTGACGAAAAGAAGATCACATACGAATATCTTGTCTGTCTTTGACGCTCATAAGGACAATCTGTATGCATAGTGGAGGTTATTAGATAGGGTAAGACAAGACGCAATGTCTTAGACTTTTCCTCCTGACGCATCCGTCCACGTTGCCGCATCTCAAGACCAAGTCACTTACTTGAGAGATTCTCTTTGTCTCTCATTGACAATAACTCACTTACTCTGTAGCCGTAGAAAAAGGCGCTCAAAGAAACTTCACCTCAGCTGAAGCACTCAACCTCATGCACGCCTTTACCAATCACACGCCCCCTCCCCCTCCACCTTTCCCCCCTTTGAGCCAACCTACCTAGGCCGCTAATTCCAGGGGACCTTTCTCTGCCCTAGGAAGCTGGAGTGGAGTTGAGGGGTCACTGGTACTGGAAGTCCCCTGGACAGGCGGGACTGATGCGCTGCTGCTGGCGCTGGGCGCTGGGCGCGTGTCGGGTTTGGAAGTGCATGTGGGGCACAAAGAGAAAGGGAGATGGGCTACTTAGCCTAGCTCCAAAGGTAGTACCCGTCCCTTGGAAACTTCCATTAATTACAGCTGGAGCCGGTATAACGTATAACCACCTCGAGCTGAGCTCTTCTCGCTTCTTTCTTCTCTTCCTTCAAACCTACTCTCCATCTTCTTGCGCCTTTTCACTGTGATACCCATACATAACTCTTCTCATCTTACTCTTATTCTACTTTTATCAACTTTTCTCTCTTAATCAATCCACAATGACTTTGACTGATGAGGAGCTCGATCGCGACTGGCAGCCCAGTGGCCGTCGCCCCCAATCGTCCGTATCCCCCTATATTTGCCTCCTCCCATTGAAGGCGCTCACGATGCTGTCTAATAATTCACTATTATCGTGAATAAAGAGCTGACATGTATCTTCTCAACAGCACCATCGCCCGCTCTTTCAGCGCGGAGCTGATGGACATCTTCCGCATCGACAACTCCCTCGAGGACCTGGATCAGCAAGTCAGCGATAAGTCGGTCTACCACTTACTACTCACCGTTTCATACCCGAGAACATGCATCTAACCGCCTTCACCCGTTCAAACAGGAAGAAAACTGTCGACAAGAACGCCCAAGAACTTGCCTCTATCGAAGCCCGTCTCCGCGAAATGGAAGAACGCCTTCGTCGTTCCGGAGGAAACCAGCAGCGATCTCCCCTGCCACAGACCCAAACCGCCAACCAGCCTCAGTCTCAGCAGCAGCTCGATGCTCCCTCCAAGGACGACGCCAAGGCTCGCTCACGACCGGGAACCGCCCGCGCCTCCCAGCAGGCTCCCTCGTCAGGCAACATGCCCCCGACCCCGGGCGCCAGTGAAGGTGAATACTACGTCGTCACCCACGATGACTTGAAAGACGGCCCGCGCTGACGAAACCTTTGACTTTTTATAAAGATGGAGATCATGAATAAAGCAATCTGACCTTTTTTCTTGCTTTCTCCCTTTTTCTTTTCATGAGCCATTCAATTCTTTTCGAGGGGATATGTCATCATCACCAGCAGTCAGACCCTTACAAGAGAGCAAACACCCCCTAAGCTAGTGGATGTTTGTGAGTGCGGAGAAACCAACGGCCCCAAACCTTGGTCTGACCGCAATCCGTTCTGCATCCGTCCACCTTTTAGGGGGTCATGTTTCATGACTGACTCGGTGCCTCCCTTCGACGACTGGCCAGATTCAATGTTTCGAAGAAAGCCACGAATTATAGCCGAGGCGCATCACCAACGTCAAACGCCCTCGGCTTTTCAACAATGTATATCGGTTCGGTTGCTGGAGGAGTTTTCAGGAGCTGGGGGGGAAATCAAGGCGCACCCCCTGCCCGAAGCCCCCCTTTTTTATGTCGTTCGCTACTAAGATTCCCGGCGTTCATAGAGGCAGCATTTGCAAACATCTTTTTATTATTATATTCATCCTCTCGCTTCTACAGTCGCGTCGGGCTGCTGCATGTTGTTTTTGGGAGGATAACGTCCATGTTGATTTGGGACACGGTCATAGCATGGTGGAGGGTATCGTGAGGTTCTGATTGTGGGATGGGATGGGATGGGACTTATTTGGATGAATGGCATGTCAATTGATTGCGAGTGCATCAACAGAACCTCACTCGACTTGATTAACGGCCGACATAACGAGGTTTGTATGTATCTTTTCCAACTAGGCGAAAATACATGGGTCCTTGTTTACTACCTCGTTTGACCAATACTTCACTGCTGAGACCATGTTATTGTTCCGAATTCTTTACATACTACTGACTCTAGCTCTTGTCTGATCTCACAATGTACCGTCATTATAGTCGATCTGTATCGACACTTTCAGAATTACGTCCCATATGCTTTAACCTCCAAAAGACAGGAATGCACGCCATCTAATCCTCAATATCGTCAAGCTTCTTGTTGGCAAACCCAACCTTGTTGTTCTCGAGATCGAATGCGACATATAGCGCCTTGAGTGCCACGTCGCCGACAATGGTCACACCCAAGCTCTCTGCACTCTGCATACCGCCCCAGCAGTATTCCGGATCATCGTCGACAGGGCTGTAGCTGAGATACGGCCCAGGAATGGTCAGAACATGCTCTGTACCCGGTACCTTGAACATCAAGTCCGGCAGGTCGTTGGCGAACTTGCAGGGGAACGTAAATGCGTCACCAAGGCGAGGGTCGATTCGCATGTCTGGCACCTCGTACCAGTACATACCCGCAAGAGCGCCAGGAAGAAAAAGTAGGGTGGTGCCCGTGTCAATCGTAGCCTCGAAAGTGTGTGCGAGCCACACTCGACGTTGGCCTGTCCAAGCTGTCATGTCGAAGGTGACATCCCAGTGAGGGCTGTCTTCCCGTGTGGCAACCCACGAAACATTGTCCTTGGCTCGGCTCTCGTCAATGTGCCCGAAATCAAAGCGACCCGTAGCATTTCGACGCAGATCAACAGAGAAGACTGGTTTATCAAGCAGGGGGCGGAGTTTGTCGAGCAAAGATGGAGTCGGAGGTTCGATGTTGCTAGGCAGAGACTTGGCAAGGCCCATGATGCCAGTGAGCTCAGTCTCACGTTCAAAGCGTGGAGCAATGATTTGAGCGGACTGGATGGCCGTGTTCTTGAGTTCAAATTCTCCTAACTGAATAGTATCGAGGTAGACGATGCCATTAGCGTGAGTGCCGTCAACTAACATATATGGGTTAGCATGGTCCAGCTCAATGGATATGGTTATAAAGAGGGGTTGTTTACCATACTCAACGTTCCATTCAGCGTCATGGAGGTGGCGAGACGTTTTGGAAGAGTTGGGTTTGTATCGAGGAGCCCAGGGACCTTCTGGATTGGTTCGATAGACTGTGTCTGTAGATTGCACCCACCTGACTGGTTAGTAAACAGCTCGTCTTTTGAGGTATATCTCTTACAAATCAGCGGATCCAGTGTCGATGGCCATCTTGAGGGTTTGAGGCGGAGTTCCGACTTTGACGTCGGCGATGTAGATTTCATCATTGCCAAGGGGCTTCACATCGACACGGCCATCTGAAGGACATTAGTACTAATGAGATTCATAGCATGACACGACTCATACCATCGTCGAGTAGCGAGAAGGCCGAGAGTGTCTCTGGAGAAACAGGTCTCCCCCATTTCTGGTGAGCAGCCACCCATTCTCGAACAAAGTCAGGCTTCGAGTTCCCGTTCTTGGTCGCTTCGAGAGAGAAACCCTTTCTGCCTTGGCGTTGGGGCGTAGCAAGTGCAGTGGTCAAACTTGTTACGAAGAGCGTAACGAAAACGAGGAGGGTCTTCATGGCTGGAACCAAAGGAGGAGAGGGGGAGACAATCAAAGAGTTGAAGAAAAGGAGTGTCGAGAAGGATGAGAAAACAACACCAAGGTGTGTAAAGAAGTAGCAAGAAGTAGGTAAACAGAGAAAAGAAAGATAGAAAACTGGAACTGGCTGGTAGTGTCAGTGAATCATCTAAACTAAATATCGGGGCCCGACTTGAGATAGGTAAGTGCGATGGTTACGTTTGCCTGCACCTGCCGGGCAGTTTCTCGGCCAAGCCAATGCAAACTCCCACAGGAAAGTGCTTCTAGGCTAAGCACCTTCTGATGTCTATAGATAAGCACGAGGTCATGGTCCGCAACGTCTCATTTCGGTAGCCGAAGTCCTTGACCGAACAAACACTTCCCATGTCCTGGAGCCATATACATCTCTCCCTTCTCCCTGTGCAACACACAAGATCGCTTCTCATAGACGAGCACTTACCTCCTTGACACGACGCGTCGACCATTACACAACCGCAGCACATGCTCCCTGTAATCGTAATCGGGTCGTTTCTCGCCTACAGGACAAACACGGGAACCTGCAACTACGACGTAACCTAACATATAACCCACGTCTCTGGTAGCAACGACGCGACACAAGCACATATCGGTTATTTGAGAACGTGCTGGCACTGCAGGAGATACAAAGATCATATCTGAGATAGACGTGTACTCGATATGAGTGAGATGATAGTCATGAGATAGACTCACGAGACCATGCGGAAACGTAACGGAACAAGACATGGACGTGGAACCGAGACTAGGTTATAATGCTTCGTTACACGCGGCACTTTGGCGAAAAGGCTTCTTAACGACACGGGCCGTGGAACAGGACCGACATATCCGTCGGTAAACTCACTATTACTCTATGACCCGTCACCCAACTCTCGGAGTATGCATTTCACAGTTGACACCCGTTTGATCCTCGGCAAGATATTCATATGTCCTTATTCGTGATATTCTACTCGCACAAAGTCAGATGCTTTATCATCCATCACCTGACCCGGTATAAATCAATCAATCAAGATGCGTATCAACAACAACAGCCAGCTCTACCCTTTTTTGTTTTGTCGTAGAAAATCAAGAACAAAAAGTCAATACGCCACCGTCTATAGTTCATCATGAGTCTTCTTCTTCTCTCCCTCGCCCTTCTTCTCGTTCTCCAGCTTCATGTTCTTGATCAACTTCTCGAGCTGTTCCTGGTCGATCTCGCCGTCCTTCATGAAGTCCTCAGTGTTAATCTGCACTGTCTCCTGTGAAGCATCTCCGCTCGTTGTCTTGCTCTTCTTGCTCTTCTTCTTGGCTTCTTTAGCGGCCTTCTTGGCCTGCTTGTTCTTCTCCTCCACCTTTCTGGCACCCTTAAGGGCGACTTCAACGCTGGCCTTCTCAAGCTTCTCGCGCTTGGCCTTGAGGTCCTTGATGAGGAGGACAGGGTCCTCAGTGGCTGCCAGCTTAGCCTGCTTGGGCTCAAGCTCGTTCAACCAGTCCTGGGTGGACTTGTGAAGGTCAATGACCTCCTTGAGATCCTCCAGTGTGTACAGGGGAGGAATAGGACCCTTTTCCTTGATAACCTCCTCCATCTTGCGAGCCGTCGCGGCTGCGGTGTCTTCATCCTCTAGACCGTCGAATTCACCGGTGGGCTTCTCAGCCGCAGTTTCGGTGCTGGAAGACTCAATTGATGCAGATGCAGAGGCTGACTCAGAGGCGGACTTGTGCCAGCTCTCGTGCTCAGCAATCTGCTCCTTGATCTTGTTGACAAACTCGGAAGTCCTGTCCAAGGCCTCCTTCAATGAAGTGGCAAGCTCAGGGCGCTTCTCGGTCTCCTCCACCCTCTTCTGAATAGGTGCGACGAGGTCCTTGAGAACCTTGAGCTTGGACTTGAGGACATCCTTTGTAGCCTCCGCGCCATCGGCGTAGAGCCAGTCACTTGTCTCGCTGGAGAGCTCAGCCAACTTAGCCCTCTCCTTCTCGGTGGAAGCCGCAGAGAAGGCCTCGCCCTCAATGAGGTCCCTGATCTTATATGTGTATTTCTCGAGCTGGTTAAGAGCATCCTCTCGCTGAATTCGTGCCTTGTCAGAAGCAGCAAAAGCCTTAAGGCGATCCTTGGACTTGGAAATCTCAGCCTGGGTGAGGCTGGGGATACCGATGTTCTCCACGGTGATCTCCACAGGAATGCCAACAATCTCTCGCTTCTTGGCTTCAGGCTTGATTTCCTCGGTGCTTCCAGAAGCAGTAGAGTCAGCTCCGGAAACAGTAGAAGATTCAGTAGAGGTGGTAGAAGAGGAGGCCTTATCTTCCTTCAGCTCCTCCTCCGAGCCTTCCGAGCCCTCTCCCTTCAGGGGCTTCTGATCCTTCTTTCCAAAGCCGAACAGGTTCTTGACTCCATCCACAAGGCCTTCCTTGACCTCAGCCTCGCACTCAACGGCGGCCTTGGCAATCTCAACCTCGCCATTCTCGCTGCTGAGCTTGACCCCAAGCTTGAACTGAATCTCAGACTCAACGCACGAGGGGTACTTTTGCTTGATAGCGGCGATGGTGGCGGTCAGGTTCTTGGTGGTCAGAGTCTTGACATCCTTCTCCTCAGAACCAATCTGCTGGTAAAATGTAGCAGTAAAGTCCTCACCGTTGGTGAATGTGAGCTCCTTGGGGGCAGCTCCCTGGGGAGAGGTGGCAGACCAGAGTCGCTGGTGCTGAGTCTTGTCCTCCTTCGTGTTCCACTTTACACCAGCTGAGTAGAAGCCGCCCTCAGAGATTCGAATCTCCTTGACACGGAAGCTGGGGCTGAGCTCAGCAGCACGGAAGCCAGCACCGAAAACGGCGGCTTCATCAGAGTTGACGTTTGATCGAATCTTTTCCGAAGAGCCAGAGACCTTCTCTAGAACCTTCTGCACGAAAGGAGTGCGAGAAGCACCTCCGTGAAGAATAATAGAGTCAATGTCGATGATATCAAGACCAGCGGCCTTGAGAGCATCGCTTATGACAACAGTAATTCGCTCGGCGTGCTGAGCAGCCATCTCCTCGAACTGAGCGCGAGTGATCTTGTACCTGAAGTCAATGTCCTCGTACAAGCCCTCGAAGCTGGCTCCAGTGTTCTGGTTGGCACTCAAGACGTGGCGAACCTTTGAGACTTGGTTGGTGAGCTTCGCAATGGCGCGGCCGTGAGTCTTGACGTCCTCGGCGGCCACGGAGGCCCTCTGAGCAGCCTTAGATTCAACAAATTGCTTCACCATATCGTCCAGAATGAGGTAGTTCAAGGCATCTCCACCAAGAGTGCGGTCCCAGCCAGCGCCGAGGACCTGAACCTCCTGGACAGTCTTGTTGAACTTGCCGATATCCTTAATTGATCGACCCTGAAACTTCAAGACGGTGGCCTTGGTAGAGCCGGCGCCCATATCGAAGATGATGTTGTACTCGGGCTTGGATCCATTGCTGACGTTGGGGAACTCTCGGGTGGTAGCGTAGTTCAGACCGACGGCAAGACCGTCACTGAGTAGTCCCAGAACCTTCAGACCAGCGAGCTCGGCCGCAATCTGAACTGCCCGCTTCTCATCGGTAGTGTAGAAAGGAGGAACAGTAAGAACAATGGAGCGGACGCTAGTTCCGTCACCAGCGGCCACCTCGGCGTTCTTCTGAATGCTCTGCAGCTCCATAGCGAGCAGCTCCTCAACCATCCAAGCTTCTACCTCGGGTGTGAAAGACTTGCTCTTGAAGGCGGCCGTTCCTCGAGTTGGATGGGACTGCAGTTGCAGCGCGGGGTGTCGGGCAGCGTACTCCTGCACCACAGAATCTTCAGTGGTCAGGCCGAGGATGGTCTTGAGGTTCGGGTAGACGTCACTAGGGAACCGAGAGGCGAGAGCCATGGCGTCGGCGCCGTAGACCCTCTCAGGGTATTCGCCCTTCTGAGGTCCATTCTTGGAAGGCTTGAACACAACGGCGGAGGTTTCTTTTCGTCGGGAGTCCTTGGTCAAGACAATCTCGAGGGGAATACCGGGCTTGACGAGAGCAGCCTTGATATACTCGGTACCAAGGTCAACACCCAACACGGCGGCAACTGCGAAAACATTGGTGGCAAAGAGAAAAATGGCCGCCAAAAGCGTCATGAGCGGCGAGACTCGAGATGCCATGATGGTGGTTTTGGTGGGGGTGCGCTGGCTTGCGCACACCAATTCGAAAGGGAGGTCTTTTTATCAATGAGGAACGTTGCCTCTTGAGAAAGAGAAAAGAAAAAAGACGATGACGTCTATGGGCAGGAGAACAAAAAGCCCAGAAAGTCACCTTTTTTCTTGTAGATATAAGTTAAAAAGAATAGAGGTTGATGTGGCCAGAATGGCGGAAGTCTCCAATAGGGAACGGGCTGCAGCAAGAAGCCACGATGGCTGTTAAAACTAGTGGACGTTTCCAGCCACTCAGTGGAAGAGGACAGCTAACAATAGGTACAATGGCGGCGGTGACGTGCGTTCTAATGCAAGGCTGAAGATTCGGTAGGACAGATAAGATAGATAATTGGTGCGATAAGTATCAGAGTGGAGCTTGAAGTTTCGGCCTGGCCTGAGCATTGAGGATCCAGCCTTCGCTTGACACATTCGACGTCCAAGGATTCCCCAACTACCGACTGAAGATTGACAAGTGGCCTATTTGACCTCCAAACTTCATGATGTTGAATAATAAGTTGGCCATAACTCAGAAGACTTTAGACAAAGTTCATGATATCTTTTGACTCAAATCAACAGTATTGCTATCTGTCCTATCTCCCATAGAGTTGATAGCTGAACCTTGATAACTACCTAGGTACACTTAGACAACGGCAGCCATCCACTATACCGGTGTGTTAAATAGGTATTCTCTCAATTCTGGACTCGCTTGAACGAGGTCGTTACCAGACTGTTTCACTTATCATCCTTCTACAATATTGATGAACATTGAAGCACGTGGCCTTTGCTTTCCACGTTCGCTTTGCACAAACTGACCGATGTTCTTAACCAACCAACCAGCGAGCGTTTCGAGCTCCCCACATTCTTCAAGACCCTTGTCAACCCTATGACGGCACACTTTGAAGCTCTAAAGTTGTATATTCAGCCTTATCAAGAGGCAGCCCAATATCACTAGACGCAAATGAAGCAAGGAAAAATAGTCCAACGAGTCATATACTACGGTTGTAACAGCAACGCTGAGTTTTGAGCTTTGAACATTATTCAATGGCTGTTTACCTCTTCCTTGGCCTGTGACATGTGATCCAGACATCACCGTTAAACACATATTGGCGGGTATCCGTTCACATTGTTTACCTACTACCCCTAGATATCATTCCCGAAAGGCCTACATTGTTACAAAGGTATTACGAACTCCAACCGACACCGTGGCCAGATGTATATCCGAGTCCCAAAATCATCAAAACCCCAAAATGCAAAGTCCTCAAGTCCACCGTCCCCTGGCTATTTGCCACAGAAATCTTGACTTGTAAACGCCGTCATCTCATGGTGTACACTGCCCTCGGGAATTTTAAGGAGATTCGTAGGATGCGAGTCTACCGCATGCCATGTTTTGGAGTGCTTATGACTCCTCGTTGCGTCGTCCACCTCGAGGGGGACCGCCAGCGCCACGGTGACCGCGGCCACGTCCACGGCCCTCACCACGGAAACCACCTCGACCGCGGTGCTCGCCTCGTCCACGACCTCGGTGGCCGCCGCCCTCGTTGCGGGGTCCCTTTCGCTGGACCTGGTGGAATCCATCGTTGGGGTCGGCGGGGGCAGTGGTCTGATTTGGTCAGTTAGCATCGCAATCGCCCAATGTGGATAAAAGAATCGACTTACCTCGGGGTGGTCATCAGCCCAGGATTGAGTGTTGGCAACACGAGTAGGAGCAGGAGCGGCAGCATCCGCCTCAACAGCCTCAGCGGGCTTCACATCAACCCATTCCTGAGAAGTAGATAGCTCGTTATTGGTAGTGTCCCAGTGGCTTTCAGCGACGGCGTTAGCGGCGTCGTCAGCCACGCTGGCGTTGGCCAAGCCGTTGGAAGAAGGCTCTGTAGCCGCGGGAGCGGCAGTATCGCCGGCCTCGATCTCAGTAGCGGCGGCATGCGCAACGGTTGGGTCGGTGGCAACGTCCTTGGCCTGTTCGGCGTCGCCCTCGGCAGGCTGAGCCTCATCGTAGGGAGTCTTGTACTCCTGTGCAAGGGACTTAACCTTAGAGACTGCACATTATTAGCACGAATCAAGACAGCCTAAAACTGGACAACTCACAAGAGGTTTGTAGCTGCTCACCAGGCACGCTGAAGATCTGGTCCTCGGAGCCGTTGACGAGCTTCAACATAGACTGAACAGCGCTCTCATCACCAGAGTAGATGGCGAGAAGCACACCCTCGATAGCCTGGCTCTCGTCGGACTCGGGGTCCTGAGCTTCCTCGCGACGGTAGGCGGCAAGTCGCAAGAACTGCGACAGGACCAGAAGGTTGTCATGGAGAGACTTGGTAGATTCAGCCTTAGCTTCAGCAACAGCATCAGCCTTAGCCTTCTCGAGGTTCTTCTCCCATTCGGCCTTGTCACTGGCGGCACGTGTTCGGTACTGCTCGTCAACCTTCTGGTATTGGACAAGCTGCTCCTCGTATTGTGCCAGCTGGGCCTGCAGGGCGGGCTTCTTGAGGATCTGGGCTTTCTGATCGGTGTTGATGATCTTGGAAGAGACCAGCTCGTCGAGTGACTTGCCAGGGTTCTCGCTCAGGAGGGAATCGGTCTTGGAAGCGTTGGTCTGGCCATAATGTTAGTATGACGACAGATATGCATGATGGGTACGGGGAGAGAGGAAACACATACGATCTTCTTGTTGACATTTCGAATGTTCCTTTTATAAACGTTAGAACTCAAACGGTCTCCGTTTCGTCCCACAGTTATATGGCTTACTTCTGGATCTCCTTGATGTATGGGCTCTCGAAGCTGTCATCGCCAGTCTTATCGGCAGTGGCAGAAGCGATACTGGGAGCGGGGGACTCGGTTCGCTCAAGAGCCTTGGCGGCCTTCTTCTTCGCCGACTTGGAAGGGGGCTGAACAGGTTGAGCAGCCATCGCGGTGGAGTGTGTAGTAGGTGGGAGGTCGAGGATGTCTTGTGCAAGAGAGTTTGCGCGAGGCTTCGAGGCACTGTCGGCGGTGATGTGCGACAGGCTTTGAGAGGTGCAGATCGTTAGAGATTAGAGTGATTGGAGAAAGCTAGAAGCTGAAAACGCGTTTAGAGTGCGGGTGGAGTTGGGGTTGTGGAAGAATGAGATAGAGTAGAGGAGTGAGGTAGCTGGAGAAGAAGGAGAAGGCCAAGTTGTGGTGGTACAGCGAGACGAAGCTGGGCTGCCAGTGCCACTAACCTGAAGTACCCAGGCAACCCCTGCATTGACACTGTCAACGTTTCTAGAACCGACAAGAATGATACCAGACAATCACTTTATAACAATTCAAGTCACAGTTTGCTCTGAATTAATCAAGACATTTAGAATTTATTGGTATCATAAAAGACTTCTTGATAGAACATGTCTATCCTACTGACTTGCAACAGCTGTTGTGGTAGTGAGGGGGGTTCATCGTTTGACCTCCATCTTCGTCATGGCAGATGCCCCACTCAATTGCAGTCGCATTCAGCTGAAGTGAGGTGAGGTGGTCTCGTGCCTAGGCGCTGCGCTCCTTTTCTTCGCGACGCTTCTCCTCCAAATCGCGTAGCCCAAAGCATATCATGATATAGTCGCTGTCGTTCCTGGCAAACTATATTGTTTCGTGCATACGAGGCTAATGCATCGACTGGGTCATCGTCGCGTTGATGCCCGTGTATCTCGAATGGCGGCGCGGCGCTTGGTTGTCGCGACTTTGTTGTCGTAATAATGGGTATATCTCGTGAATCGCAATTGCTAGCTCGGCTCAACCCTTGAATTTGGTCAAGGTATCCTGCGTCGCATGAATTAGTATATGCAGAGAGGCGCTATCTCGCAAAACATAACGTACCCTCGTCACCTTCTTGACGCTCCGCGCAGAGAGACCTCGTTCGCCAGATTGCTTGGACTGGATCGCTGCTTCTTTGACCAGACTATCAATTCAGTTAGCTCAAGGGATTCTGCCTGGAAATATTTGCGGGAGTCGTACGTTTCCATGAACAGAACGTAATCGAGGAAGATCTAAGACAAGTCAACATTAGCATCAATCGCCATCATGAGACCACGCATACGCACTGTAACATCAGCATTTTTCTTGATATTGTGATTCGAATGAGCCTTGATAATCTTCTTGACGGTCGCCTTGGGGTATGGTTTCTTTCCGAGCGCCATGGTTGTTGAAGATATTACTTGTTGTTTTGTTTCGTTGCAATGTTGACAATGCGCGACCAGTGTGTTGCTCTCTGACCTCACCAAGATGGGACGGGACTTGAGTTGCGGAGTCAGCCAATCGGTAGCGCCCGAGAGGGTGTACGTACCTGAGAGCTTCACACCCTCAAACTGGAACCCAGGCACCTCAGTCAAAGTGAGGGGCGTACAGTGCCAGCTCAACAGCTCAATCACCGCACTGTAACCCACCTTTGGATTTGGTGTTGAGTTGTGCGTAAAGACACAAGCTTGAGATCTGTACAACAGCGATATCAACTTCACTCGCCCACCATGGCCTCATTAGTACAGCGACGTATGGTAAGCTTATCTCTTGACAGCACTCGAAGCGCCCGTATCTGACAGTACTCTAGCTCTCTAAGGCGGAGGAGGAGGCAGCCGACGAGGTCGAAGTGCGACGTGAGGATCAGGATAAGATCAACCGATTTAGCCGCCTACATCAGCGCGAAACTGTCTTGGAGGAGGAGTTGAGCGATAAGACCGTACGTTGATGACATTTCCCAATCGATATACCCCTACAAGTCCCGGACAAAGACTGATATCCAATCTGCTATATAGAAGGAAAAGGAGGAGCTCGACGACCTCTCTACAGAACTCGAACTCGCCGACGAGGACGAAAAGATCCAGTACGAACTCGAATGCACACCCAAATTCCAAATACACAATGGACTAACTCGGTCCCAGGTACAAGATTGGCGACGCCTTTTTCCACGTCTCGGTAGAGCAGGCACAGGAAATGCTAGAGGAAGCAACAGAGAAACTCGAGGAAGACTCAACAGCCTTGGAGGAGAAGCTATCGTCTATTCGCGAAGAAATGACCAAGCTCAAGGTCGAGCTATATGCCAGATTCGGAAAGCAGATCAACCTAGAGACTTGAACCCAAAAAATCGAAGCCTGATACCCCAAAAGAACAAAGCAGCCACGCCAAGTCAGCCGGAAGAATTCTTACCCATTTCCCTGTGAATGCAGCAATTGCTCTGCATATCACAACGCTTGTGGGCAACCTTATTTGTAATGCAGCATAACACTTTGGGGGCCTCACAAGTCGGTTTTGAGAGCCGATTGACCTTTTGTCAGCATGTTAACCAAAGGGCTCACCTACGTTACGGCGTTGTACCCGGGTGCTATTTCCGGTCTATCGGTCACCAACGAACCGATCCGAGGAACCCCCCAACTTTGTTGACCGAACAAAACTGCTTGTTGCGATTCGTTCCAGTTCGATTTGGTTCAAGCTAACACGGACCCAACTTGCAAGCTATCGACGATTCAGCTGTAGTTCATGATCCTGGAAACTCATTCCCGGGAAAAGATAAGCCCTCCGTTCTGTTCCATGACGATCCCCTCTTCTGCGGAACATGCTCCCGCAGATAGCTCCCACACTCGCCTCCAGCGTCGGCGCCATGGATCCCACCTTGCCCCATATTTGAGGCCCGGCTCCGGACGTAGGGCGTAGCCAATGGGTGTCTGAACCCACCACAATCGGCCACTTTGAGAAGCACAATGTCATGGGAGCAGTTGACAAAGAGTGCAAGGAGAAGAGCTCCGCTTTGCGTGCTCGGTCATAATGCTTTTCTTTTTCTTTTCAAACAACTTCTGAATTTGGCTGCCATTGCTCTCCTCCCTCTCCATTGAGTCATGTCTCGTGTGAATAGCTTCAGTAATTCCCAAAGTCGAGAGACGATGCCTGCAAGTGAATCCAGCGAGACTATGCGGGAACCGTCCCCATACCGTAAGTCCATGCCGCCATTGTATACTTGTTCATTGGTGAATAACTGTGTAATCCTTTCAAAGCTCACACTTCATTAGGGGGTCGACGAAGAAGCAGTTCTTTCTCAGATGAAATACAACATCTCGACGAGCTAGATGCCCAAGTTCGGTATGAAGAAGAGGCAGCAGACCGAGGTCTTGGCGCCCTTCACAACATCCGCTCGCGGACACGAAGTCGCACCGACGAGGTCCTTATCAGCTGGGAGCTTGATGACCCAGAGAATCCAGTCAATTGGTCAAATGTATGGTGATTCTCAAAGCCCAGCTTCGCTTTATGTCAAATCAGCTTTACTAACGATGAGCATACATCTATAGACGAAGAAGAAACTCGTCGTTATGTGTACCTCGATGCTAGTCATCAACTCCACCATGGGTTCTGCCCTTCCAAGTATGGCAATACCTGATATCGTCAAGGACTTTGGCATCACATCAGAAGAACAAAGCGTTCTGCCCATCTCCGTATACCTCATTGGTTACGTCTTGGGCCCGGTCGTTTGGGGACCTCTCAGCGAACATTACGGACGTAGGGATCTGAGTTTCGTTACCTTCGGTCTCTTTACTATCTTCACTATGGCTTGCGCTCTTGCTCCAACCTGGCCTGCGCTGCTGATCTTCCGCTTCTTCTGCGGAGCATTTGCGAGTTCGCCGATTGCTATCGTGGCTGGTATCCTGGCCGATGTGTATAACGAGCCTCGAACAAGGGGCAGAGCGTTTGCCATCTTTATGGTGGTGAGTATACATTGGCTTTATTCCCGTGCTTGGATATGAAGAATGTTAGTTGACTTTTATAGTGTACCACTGGCGGTCCCATTCTTTCCCCGATTATCTCTGGCTTTGCTGGTCCCAACATCGGCTGGCGTTGGGTCTTCTGGATCGGCCTGATCATCGCTGGCGCTACCCTTGTCCTTATTGTCTTTCTTCCCGAGACGTATGGCCCAATCCTCCTTTCCCGCCGCGCTCGAAAGCTACGTAAAGAAGACCCTTCATCTCGAGCCATTGCCCCTCGAGATCTCGAGACGACAGACCTAAGACAGCTTCTCACCGTGGTCCTGACTCGCCCCCTTCGCATGCTTGTCTCTGAACCTATCGTGACAACTTCCTGCGCCTATCTCGCCCTTGTCTACTCCATTTTCTACATGTCCTTCCAGGCATTTCCTATCATCTTCCAAGACGTATACGGTCTCTCTCCTGGTGTTACAGGTCTTGCCTATCTTCCCATCTTTGGTGGTGCAGCCCTGACTCTTCCCATATTCTGGACGTGGGATAATACTCTTGCCCGCGCTGCGAGCCGTAACGCCTCCTGGGTCCGCCGCGAGGAATATCGTCGTCTTCCTTTAGCCTGCCTCGGCGGTCCGCTCTTCGTCATTTCCCTTTTCTGGCTCGGATGGTCTGCCCGTGAAGATGTATCCTTCGCCGCACCTATGCTCGCCGGTGTCTTCTTTGGAATGGGCTTTATGCTAATTTTCATGGCGATTTTGAACTACCTAACGGACGCATATGAGATCTTTGCCGCTTCCGCCAATGCTGCATCTTCCACGACACGCTCCCTTTTTGCTGTTGTGCTGCCACTTGCAACAAAGCCTATGTTCCGTCAACTGCATATCAACGGTGCCTGCTCCCTGCTTGGTGGTCTCAGCGCACTCATGTGCTTCATCCCCTTTGTTTTTATCTGGAAGGGCCCCAGTATCCGAGCTCGTTCGAGCTTCTGTATTGCACTTCGTGAGCGAAAGGAGGAAATGCAGCGGAAAGAGGAAGAGGCGAGGGCCAGAAAGGAGCGTTTGGAGTTAAGAGATAAGGAAAAGGATGAGATGGAGAAAGAAACCGTATAATCGCGGCTCGGCCCTACCTTGGACACGATTCGCGGTTCCCAGATCGCAAACTTCCTTTCCAGTGTCTTGGTGTCGTTACTAACTAATGCCTTAGCTGTTAATCCATTGATCATTGTCACGACGGTTGAGAATCGTGAGTCTACGAATTTCACGAACGGTCGCGGGTTGGAACAACCCGTAAGGTGTTTGGAATTGCGCAAAATTTAGTAATGAGTTATGGGACAAGCACGACCGGCAGAATAATGCGTACTATTCTATACCTAGTCAAAGATAGCATATGCAAAGTTTTCTTACTTACAAAGGCCTAAAACCATAGAATGAATAGCATCTTCTTGAACGATCTCCATGCTGGCAGCTACATAGTACCCATCGTGCTCAATACTCTGTTGAGGTTGTAATTGGCGACTGTGACACCGCAGGCTGGTGTTTTAAAGTCATCAAATGCCGTGTTCTTTTCATATCGCATGCAGTCGACTCGGAATCTCGTCGGCTGGCTGAAGGTTACCTGTCGAAGTGATCTATTCCAATCGTACTTCAGTGAGTGTTGAAGACTTTAGGTGGGAGGAGGGACCATCAATCTCAGGTAGAGTCGGTTGCGTCTCCAGCTCTTGCATCCTAGCAGAGGGTGTTTCTAATTCATTCTTTCTTTCTTCCTCTGCAGCATCATCCGAAAATCGACTCTTCGGCGTGACAAAGACATCTGTTGCGGCGATACTCTCCCGTATCAAACTTGGTGTAAGTGGCACAACTCGACCCTCAGTTGACTGGTCAGTATCATCGTGTTTCGAATGTCTTAGCCTGGTTGCTTCATGCATGAGAGCAACTACTCTATCACCCAAGCTCTTGGAAGACTGGGGCTTCGATAATCCCTTCTCAGGCGTGTGCACGTACTTTTCTCCTTTCATGTTACTGATCTCTCTGCTCAACACTTGAAGCTCTGTATACCCTGATCCAGAAGGGCGAATGCCCATTTCGGGATACTCCATGCGGGTTGAACTGGAAGCAACATGTCCTGTGATGTGGAGTTGACTCTCGCCTTGTCGCATACGCTTCGATGGAATCATTTTGCTCATATTTGATTTGACCAGCCCACCAAGCTTTTTGGAAAACGAGCGCGGCATGGTACTAGCACGCTGTTTTTCTTCATTGGGGGTCATGTCTGTCGCCCACCGAATCTGGCCTTCTGATGTGACACGCTTGACTGCGAAGTCTCGAGGATACACCCTATCCCTAGCTGCTGCGTTCTTGTTTCTTTCCTCTCGGCTATGTGAAGGAAATCTCGACCAAGACCTTGGAGGACTGGCTAGTCGTGTTAATATCCTGCCCCCAGCATACTCGGTTGCATTGGTTGTCTTGGGTCGCATTTGGGCAGCCCAACGCTCAATTCGCCACTTCGAATTGCTCGGAGAAGACATTTCATCTGTCGTGGGAGTTAATTGGGAGACCTCTCGTCTCATGTCAGAGACACTACTGGTGCTGTTTGGAGCTGCAGCTGTTTCGTTTAGTGATCTGTGGGAGGCTGGGCTTCTTTGACCAGGATTGGGCGTGCTCAAATAATTGCTGCTGCTATGTCTTCTCTCCGCCTCAAGTCTAATGGCGCGCTGCCATAGATCTGTTGCGCTTTCCTGGCGTTCCAAACTTGGCTGTCGATAATCTTCCGATGGTAGTCGATTCATGTGCGGACGGATACTTAAATTCGAGTGCCTTTTTGACCTGTCACTTGCTTCCCTTTCATGCTTTTTTGCCTTATACGAGGCAACCAGCAGGGAGTTCTGTGCTCGAGATATTCTTGCTATGGTCGCATTCTGCCGGTCATCAGAGCTCTCGGATTTAACTCGAAAGTGACTTGGTATTGTAAGATGAATCTTACTTTTAAATGACCTACGGTCGAGTGGTAGGGGTGAAGAACGAGTGAATTCTTCGCGAAAGTGTGTATGTGCTTTCTTTTCGGGCTTCTTGCAAGTTAAAACGTCACTGAAGCGTCTTTCGATCGTCCGAAGTTCAGCTTCGCGTTGGAGAAAGCTGGCAGACTCTGATTGATTCAAAGAAGCTGCATCATGTGCCACCTGCGTTGGGGCTTGAGCGTCACGAATGTTTCCATAAGATAGGGACCTCGGTTGGAATGTACTCATACTGAAAGGCCTGAAATGTTGGTCATCAACGTTTCCTTGATCTTGAGAAGAAGCTTGGCTTCGCCCTGAGCAACATGTTAGTTATTGTATCATGAGGATCACTGGAGACGTACATCTGAAGGGAGATAATTCCATACTATCCAGATCCCTGGGATCCAGTTTGTATAAGTTGTGTTGAGATCGTGCTGGGCTTGATTGAAACTTTGATGGGTAGTCTGAAGAAGTATTGTCTGTAGAAGAGTTGAAAAGTGCCGTCACTGCAGGGCCCCAGCTTAACTCTCCAGACGAAATTGGTGCTTCCTGGTCCTTTTGCTGAGAGCTGGAGTGAAAGCGGGATTCCAGCTCCATCTTATTCGATGGGCTGTCAACAATAGCTGGTTTGTAAGAAACAAGTATGTCTCCATTTCCCGTGGTCTCGTCGACTTCCGAGGGAGGCGCCGCCTTCTCTCTTTTCAACAAATCAGTGTACCGTTTGGTTGATTCAGCGTCGCCGGGAGCTTCTGCCTCTTCCTCCTCTTCTTCATCGTCATCAAAGAAGAGTGTCGAGTTGTCCCGTGAGCGGAGGCCCTGGGCTATCAGCCATACACCGAGCGCCGAATGGCCGTCCCCAGAAGAAGCGTGACGGCTGTTGAAACTGCTGTCTGGTCCCAATATTCGATCAAGGGGACTGGCACTGTTGGATAGCTGGAAGTATTTCTGGGAATGGGCCAACTCCAACCCTTCAGCCACTGACATGTGCGTTGAGAGATGAGTGGCAGAGGGAACCAAGCGGTCGGCATCCCCATTCAATCCATTCCTTCCATTAAGCACGTCCGGTGAAGCTCTTTCAAGGATGGTTGTAATACCTTCAGTGGGCTGAGGGGTTTGGAGGTCCCCTGGAACGGTTTGCTCGAGCTGACCTGTTTCGATTCGAGTTGCTTGCCCACGGAGAGATGAAGACCTCTTAACGCCAAATTCGATGGCATCTCGGGGTCCAGCGCTGGGTAAGGCAAGATTGACAATGGAAGCTATACACCTGATACTATGAGTTGGGTTGTTTTCGATATGATTGTCAGGTTCGTCTGACTCAAGCTCATCCTGTATTCTTTGGCGCATGATACGCTTCAGTTCTGCTCTTCGTGCAACTTCTTCTTCACTGTTACCTAGAGAAGAGAGTGATGGCTGGTCGTGGTTAGCATTATGAGAAATGCTCCGAATGAGCTTGTTGCATACGACACCAAACGCAGTGTTAGACCTGTTTGCTGCTTGTGATTGATCATGGTCTGTATCAGAATCGTCGTCAACGGGTTGACGCATGACGGAGCCGCTTGCAAGGGAACTGCTATCTTTTGGTATCGCCCAGGCTGTATCAGACAAGCCGATGACAGAGTGCTGATGGCTTGGTTCGGGTTCTTGTTGCTGCTGCTCAGCAGGCAGATCTAAAACAGGAACTGGCTGGAGAACTACATCTTGTGTAGCAGGTGTTGAAGTGTCGCCAGGACGCCATCGAAACTTGCAGCAGAAAAAGAGAGCCATGGGATTAAAGGAAGGCATGGATGGAAGATTTGAAGAGTGAAAGGCTATCTTCCAAGAAACAGGCAACGTATAGTTTTCACCAAAAAGACTGAGAAGAAGCCCCAAAAGAAAGTGGTTACGAAGCCCCGTCCAAAACGAAGAGTGTTGATGGAGGTTCAGGGTGATTCCAGAGTGCCAGCCCGAGAGAGAAACACATGGGTAGTGGATGAGGCCATCGCGACTTCCACCTGGATCTCTTCTCTTGTCTATCTACCTTACCCTGGGGATGGTTGAACATGGAAGGGGCCATGCCAATTGAGAGCGAACTAAACATAAGGCAAGTCATACCAATTTGGAAATCATTTGTCGCATTTCCATGGCGAGATGGAGTTTGTTACTAATTTTTCGAAGTCTGGCAGTTTGTTTCCCAGCCCTGCTCCTATTAAGACCATTGGTCTTTGGTCGCCTGGAGCATTAGGTCCATCTCAATGTTGTGTCGAGCTGAACCTTCACTATCGATGAAGTGATGAGAGGATACTATTAGACATTATGAATTCTAAGTGAACATGAGTACACTGTAAGTTCTATTAGTATCCCATCGATGTCATGATGTTCACATGTATGTATACTCGGTCACATCTCACTGGATTATGATCCATGTTCTATCCGCTTAGCATACATAGTTCGAAAATCCACGACTCCGATATTCTCCGGTACAATGCTTACAGTCGTACCAAATGTGACGAAAAGACGGCATCAGAGCACGTGGTCGGGCATCCTACCAGCTAAAGGCCGTTGCAAGCCATGAGCAGAAACTGACAAGAACAAAAAGCCATGACCCTTCCCTTGGTGGGGGTTACGAGTGGTCGATCCGACCATCAAAAGAGCAAAGAGTGGGCTGTAAACAACGCCAGAGGCCGATCTGCGGCGAAGTAAAATTTGGCCTCAGCTCCTTAGCTCACTCCATCGTAGCTCCAGAAGGTCAATGGTTATGGAGCCCGACAAGCTAGAGAAAAAGAATGGTTGATGAGGTGATTGACAGTCAAGCACGCAATTCGGGAGCCGAAGAAGAGAAAAGATTCATTGAGGCGAACTAGCCCCTCTCTGCCCTGCGAAAACGGTGGCCTAACCCCTGCCACAAGCTGCAGAGCTGCTGCAAACTGCCCCTCCATTAGCGCCCACCGACAGCCCGCGAGCCGTCTCAAGGGCCCTGAAAATCCACTCCGGCAACCGCCTGCTCCGGTTAGCCAACCACCTCAGATACTTTGTACGAATACGTGAGATTTGAGGCAGATGTTGTTAGAGGTTGGATGGGCGACACGTACTATCATTGACCAGAGCTAGGAGTTGAGGAGCAGGAGGAGCAGAAGGAAGCTCTCATCTGTGGGTAAACGTACGTATCTTGTGCCAGCGCCAATCAAATGAGCGGCGTAGCTCTGCCTTGACCACTTTTTTACCCCTCCCCCGCTTTCGGCCTGGCTTGAACTTGGTCCCCTCTGAGTTTTTCCTCGAGCTCAAAATACTTTTCTTCCTCTCGGCTCCCATCCTCCCTCCTCTTCTTTTTTCCCTTCTTTCTTCTTCATCTGACTTTTGCCCTTTGTTCTATCTCGAAAAGGATCTCTCAATTGATCCAATTTGGTACAGACAAGGGCTCTGAACCACTTTGTATGTCAAGCTCTTGCTTCCCTCTACTCCCCCGCCAGCTCCTCTCCAGTCCAGCCCAGCTC
>JAAVTZ010000042.1:361-13750 GCA_014898835.1 Fusarium lateritium | reverse complement strand
ATCTAGATAAGACCTTATAAATATCTATGCTATCTGAAGTAGAACACTCGCCTGGAGATTTTATTAAACCACGGCAGATTGAATACCAAGTCATAAAACTTTGACCCAACCAACATGTACCGTTTCAGTATCCTTCCAGGTTAATAACGCACTGACTACTAGTTACTTAAGCGTGCTAAGAAGAGCCGCTCGCAAGCAAGCCATGTTCTATCAGTCTAACATAGAATCTGCTGTTAAACAGATGCATCTGTATCTGAATGCATTTGAGTCCACTCTGGCCAGGACTCTACCCCAGCATCTATGTCAAACATCTCTGAACCGATAAAGTTGGGATACATGAACGAAAGATCAGGAGGTAGCGATAACTCTTCTGCCGTGAATACAGCATCAGTATTACCAGACAGAGGTTCCGAAACTGCAGGTACCGGAGGTTGAAAGTCTGGTCGAAGTTTCTGAAACTGCGCAGAGACGATATCGCCAAGAATGTGTGCGGCGTGACAAGGCAAACCAATCGATCTGAACCAATTGATGAGCCTAAACACGAGATAGTCTAAATCCTCAATTTCATAGCTGGCTGCACGCAATTTTGACTCGTATGTGTGGACAATTCGACACAGCGTGAGCGCTGAGAAACTGAGGATGTGATAGATGTGGTCCGTTAGGTGACGAGTACGATCATCGGTTGTGTCAATGGCGAGATTGATGATGCCTCTTGAGTGTTTGACCATCTCTTTGAGGATGGAGCTATGCATAACTGACTTTGGCGACTTGAGGGACTGACAGTGGGCAAGCAGATGGGCAAAGTGAAAGCCCATCTGGAGGAACTGAGACCTTGGCTCATCTGCATATTTTTCGTCAGTATGTCTGTCAAATATTGAGGTAAATAACGAACCAAAGAGGCCCATCCAATCTTGTTGCCAAGCCTGGAGAGCGAGTTTCGTTCCGGCGAGGTCGATCTGAGCAACGCCACATTTGCTGTAAATAATCCAATAAAGCTGAACTTCGGCCACCATTCGGGCTTCATAGTTGGTGACCTCATTTGACTTGATAAAACTGAGGCAACGATCAATTTGAACTTGGTTTAGAAGCGAGTGTCTCCGAGTTCCAACGCAGTACCTGTCGGATAGTCAATAAGGTATCTTTCAAAACGCACGCCATGATGACCTACTGAAGATGAGCAACGCAGAGATGATTCCACAAACACCACGAGTCAAGGTTTATATCGGCACTTAGTTGATGCGAGCCTGATCGTACAACTTCTGCAAAATGTGGACTCGCAAGTGCTTGCTGGATAGCATATCCCGTCAGCAGCCAACTGTCAATGCTCAGTGGTACTTGACCTATAGTCGTGGACCAAAGACTCAAGATCAGAGCTGCTTGGAAAAATTCGATCCCTTGCGGTACCTCAAGTAATGAGGCTGTGATAAGACGTTTGGACTCGTTAAATAATTTGGGAGCAAGTCGATCTGCCAGATCTTGCGTTGTGTGTCGGACAGCGATTAAGAAGATACTACATAAAAGCAACGGCGATTTTCGGACTTTGAGAAGAAGTCTTTCTGTCGTGATGTTTTCTGAAAATCTCACCCATCGACCGTAGTGAATGTGGAATCTGAGACTTGTAAGTCGTCCTGTAGCCTGAAAGAAGAGGCGCTAACTTACAATTCCAGTAGTGAATGAGCAGTCGGTAATGTGACCAAGCCCATCGATATCACGTCTGACTGAAACCCGGATTGTGTGTTAGTTTGCTCGGGCGAGTGTACTCCAGCGTCGGTGGCAGCATCACGAATCAGGAATACTGGAGCCGGATCCAACTCTGCAGATGATACCGACTCTGTGGCAGCTGGAGGTTTCTCATGATTTGAAGCACCACTGAGTTCGTCAAGTCTTGAGTCAAGTCGATCTACCAAAGCTCCGACAGTTCGTTCTAAGCGTTCTAGTCTGTGAGTGGTCAGTCATGGAGTACTTCATACGCGACCAAACTCACCTCTCATCCACCGAGTTTCTCTGAACTGGATTGGCAGAGTTTAGAGTTGAACTGTGTTTTTCACGACGCCCAGGTGGTGAGATGGAGCGCCTATAGTCATGGGACAATTCTAGTGAGCAGCGTTGAGATAGCGTCTTGCATCGTAAGCACGTTCCATTGGAGCTGTTAGAGGAATAACAGCGGGTCTTGTATTTACGACAGAGATCACATGCCTTCGATGCTCTGCCGGGTCGTATAGGAGGCATCTTAAGAGTTGAGTACTTGCTCTGATAAGGTCTAAAGAAGTATTGAAGATACTTCGATTACGGCTTATCAGTAGATATGGCGTGCTCAGAATCACGTGGCAGCTGGTATTAATACATGCCATTTGGCTTGGTCGAAACTTAATGCACTACCACGCTGTACTAGTCTAGCGATGAACTCATTCAGAGTGAATGTATTTTTATTCTGTCTTCCGGTAACTTACCACTAATGTTTTACTAGAATTCCGGTGTCTATTTCCTGCCAAGTTACTTTGTCGCCTGTCCCTCTTAGCTCCGTTACTGAGTTTCAATTTCTGGATTTTCTAAGAATCGCATCGACAACTCGACTTCAAACAGGAACTGGCTGATGTGATGTATATATAATCGTTGTACAACTATGTGTGAACAAGAAGGCGAGAAACTCTGGAACAATATTGCTACTTATTAACAGCATTCTAAGCTCATGTATGCGCTACGGAAATGGTTGTCACTATTTCAAAATCCCCGTGCACTTTCTACTGATTGCACCATTCACAACGCAACTGCTTTTCAGTCCTCACTCCTAGTCTCTGCTGAAGCAACTTGGAACTTAGCTTCGACACCTGCATCGCCGTTGTCAAAGAGACGATACAGCAACTTCCAAATAAGAATGACAACCGCGGCAGCAATAGCGCAACCAGCCGCAATACTCAATCCACGGGTATACCGAGGTGCGTCTAAATAGACCGTATTAGCTTCGGACTTCTTAAGAAACCACAGTCATGGACATACCTTGGGTTCTGAACAGTTGGTTACCAGGGAAGTTGGCAAGCTGAATACTCATAACATATGCTGCCAAGGCCACAGGTCTCTTATAATCCTGCATCTTAGCTGTGAGCCAGGCAGCGCTGATGGCTTGTACGCAGCCCATTCCCATCTGCGTCCAGACTACGCCACCGTAGAGCGTCCATTTGCTCACACCATCGGGTGCCAATGCCAGCCATAAAAGCCCAGCAGCTCCCCACAGATATCCCAGAGCAATATGAAACCCACGCTCGCGGAAATGATCACTGCTAAACGCCAGAGTCACTGACCAGATCAAGGCACAGACACTACCGACAGAGTTGAGGCCATTGGCCTGTAGAGCAGTGAAACCTAGCGATTTGATGATGGACGGTGCGTATGTATTCATCGGCGAGATCATAACCATGGAGAGAAGTCCAGCCACCAGATGTCCGTATAATCTCCAATCAGTAAATGTCTCAACGATGTGAGATAGGAGAACTGGCTGGCCGTATCGGAGGGCTTTGGTAGGATCGTTGCGGATGACGCGGGTAACAATGATGGACGCTTCGCGTTCTGTGAAGATGTTGAATGATTTCCCAAAGAATGACTTTGGTTTGGCGGCGTTGTGAGGAAAGTAAAGGTATGCGAGAACTCCAAGGAAGCAGGTCAAAACACCCTCTGTATTTCGTTAGAACAGTCATTAAAGGAATGTGCAAAAAACTTACCAATCAAGAACAACCATTGCCAGCCATGAAGGCCGCCTCTTCCGCGAAGCGAGAGGAGGCCAATAGACAGAGGTCCACCTAGAGCTCCAGCAAAGCTGTTGGAGGCCCAGAATATCGCGTATCGCAAAGCTAGCTCTTGGTTCGTATAGTATCGCGAGATATAGAGAGCAAAACCTGGGATATAACCGCCCTCGAGAGCACCAATGAAGAACCGAGCTGCACATAATCCGGAGGCACTCTTCAAGAAGACTTGAGACCAGGTTGCAATGCCCCAGAAGAACATAGTGATAGGAAGAAATCTTTCTGGCCCCATGTACTTGCTGATCATGTTAAACGGCAACTCAGTGACGATGAAACCGACAGTGAACAGAGTTTGGGCCAAGTTGATGTCCGAGTTGTCGATGTTGATATCAGTTCGTAGTGTGTCGGTCAAAGCGTTGCCGATGTTCGTACGGTCGAACTGAAGGAAACAAAAACAGAGAACAATGAAGGGAAGAATGAAAAAGTCGACTTTCAATAATGCTCTTCTAGTCTCGCCAGATTCAATCTTGAGGTTGGGGTCATAACCAGGAACGTGAATGGCTTCATCTTGAATAACATCGCCATCATGCTCTGAGGCATGGGACTGCATGGGATGGCTCTTTTCGGAGAAAGAACCCATTGTAGCGAAAATAGGCGCCCAAGGAATTGTAATGAGTTATTTGACTTGGAGGCAATTGATGCTGGGGATTTTCTACTCCGGACATCCTGAAGTTTGGTATGGTCTATATACTGGCTGGTCGTCATTGCAATGATCAAATCCCTGATAGCAATGAACCCAGATCTGTATGGTGTTGAAGATATCATGGCGACGATAATGGCGTGCTGGGCCTGATTGGCCTATTGGAGAGCCTGACAGTGAGCCATGGCGCCGCCGGTGATAAGAGGTTGCCGACGGAACATTATCAGCCGACGGCATCCCGTCGGCTTGCCTCAGGCTTACCACCGGGATACCGTCGGACCTACTATTTCGCCATATCACGACAATTTCCATTGTATTTCTCGATGGAATAGTCTTTTAAGACCATGAGCTTTGACATACAAGTACAAGATAGGGTCTTGGAAGTTCAAGTCAATATCTTACTTCTGAGAGTAAAATAACAAGCCACGTTCTTTTTCATTCAACCTCTGGGTCTATCATCCCGCCAACTTCAAATTATTTTCAAACCCTTTAAACAAGAAAAAAAGTCTTCTAAGTGCCACAATGGAGCAAAATACCTTGAAAAGACGTGGTGTTGGTCTTACAGGTGTCGACAAGCAGCGATCCTTTGGCGGCTACACACTCTTCTGCCCTTTGACCAGTGACATAGCTCACTTGGTTGACATTGACGGAAAAGAAGTTCACTCATGGAAACTCCCTGGCAGAATTGGTCGTCATGCCAGGATCCTGCCCAACGGCAACCTCGCAGTCAACACACTCCGAGCCTCTGAGCTCACCACCAAAGACGGTGGACCATTTCCTTTCCCCTTCTTCAACAAGTATGGTGGAGGTATCATGAGTGAACTCGACCCTGATGGCAACGTGGTTCGTCAGTTCACTGATCCTTTCGGCCACCATGATCAGTACCACTACGGCGATGGCCGTTTCCTATATACAAGTCTCGAGGCGCTGTCTCCCGAAGACTCTGCCAAGGTTATTGGAGGTGTTCCAGGAAGCGAGATTGATGGCATCACATACGCCGACACTATTAATGAAGTCGATGAAAAGGGCAACTTGGTCTGGCAGTGGAAGGTATCAGAGCGATTACCACGAGAGGAGTTCCCTCTCCAGCCTCACTACACTCGAGAGCACTATCCCCTCATCAATTCAGTCCTCCCCATGCGTGACGGAAAACATATCCTCGCATCTTTAAGATCAGTATCAGCGGTTATTATCATCGAAAGATCAACAGGAGACATTGTGTGGAAACTCGGACCTGAGGTACTAGCACAACAACACAATGCTACGGAACTTGACAATGGAAACATTCTCATTTTTGATAACGGAGCCTTCCGCAACGGCGAGTCCATCACCTACACTCGGGCTATCGAAGTTGACAGAGCGACCAAGAAAATTGTCTGGGAGTATCGCGACCGGTCTCAGATGCTCTACTTTTTCACGCCATTCATGGGAAGTGCGCAGAGACTGGCAAATGGAAATACTCTGCTGTGTGAGAGTGCATTTGGACGACTCTTTGAGGTTACTGGAGAGGGCTATATTTGCTGGGAGTATATCAACCCACACTTTGCGCCTTATCCTGATGATGCAACTGCGAAGATATTCCCTGGGGAGTCAAATGCATTATTCAGAGCGTATCGGTATTCGTTGGAAGAGATTCCTTGGTTGAATCAGAAGCTGAACAACACGGGAGGGCAGCCGCCTGGCTCTGGTGAAGCAGAGCAAATCTCGGGTATGCTGGGCGGTATATGCAAACAACAGTAACAAAACAAAAGACTATTTCTAATTGCATTGGAGCTAGTAGATGAAAATTGATGAGATCTGTACCATCATGCCCCGACTTGCATCTCTCCCCTCTGAATGCTGTCATGAAGTTAGAGACACCGGTCAACTATGGCCTCACTCAATTTACCCATCGTCCGCCAGTGATATTATATGATCTCTTACGCAAATAGGAACCTGACGGAAAAATTAGCAGTGAGTGCTTGAACTTGGAACCCAGAGTTTATAGACTGAGTCAACCCACCGCTTCGATTTGCATTCATGGTAAGACAGAATATCAAGAGAAGGAAACCAGTGAAACGAAATGAACGGGTTTGAAAATCTGAGTCGCAGCCGCTATTCGTCCCTGCACCAGTAAAGATAGTATAATAATTCCTGAAATCCTGTTCTGCTTCAACTGCTGCTCGACCTGCGCCATGACACTTTGCGTTGTTCCATGAACTGCTTGCCTAGTACCAATGTTACATCGCGATTCTCGACCACGCTGCACTCTACCTTGATAGGCGGTCGATGGGGAGTTTCGTCGGCACTCATCCTCCAATATAGGGTCAACCTACCGACGCTGAGTTCCATATTTCGAGTTCCATAATTTACAAAGACTCTCTCATCAGGTGGCTGTGCTTCAACTTCGAGCCCTAGTTGGCGTGCAAAACCCAGACCAATGACGTTTCCAGTCGCGGTTGGGTCTAGGTTCGCAGTGACAGGAATGGCTCTTCCGCTTAGCGACTTGACGTAGCCATCTGTTGCTCTAGACGCGTAATAGGCGCTCAACTCGATGTATTTACGAGTCGGGGAATCTACACGCGAACCACCCACCGCCCCACGAGCTGGCGCCCGAGGTGATTCATGTCGCACCGTCGGAGGTCGGTGTGAACCTCGTTGGCTTTGAGTTTGGGCTTGCAAAGGTGACTCTGTAGCCTATAATCCCTTAAAGTTAGCAACGTCGCCTTAAAAATACATCCTCTTTTAAATACCCTCTGAGCTTCACGGTGGCTTGCTGGTGGCGGAGTCGATGTTCGCGGATTTCCAGGAACGTGACCCGTTTCGACCATACTCATTCCGAGCCAGCGTAATTCTTCATAGCTCGAATTGGAAACTATGGAGGTCTCATCACCCATACTCTGTTGGTGGATATCTCGAAGTTGATGCTGCAAGCGTTTCATCATGGCGATGTGGGACGTTATGAGTCTCTTTATAGAATCTCTAGAAAATAAGTGTTAGTGTTTGTGGTCAAATTAGAGCCCATAGCCTGATGATGGTTGATTCGACCTACATCTGATCATTCAACTCGTGCTGATTGTCTGATTGGCCGTGCAGGCGCCTCTGGCTGAACAGGGTCTCGAGTGTCAAGATAGAAAGCATTAGATTCAGACTGGCCTTGATACTCTCCATGGCCGGAAACAGCACCGTGATCGAACTTTTCTGGTACTCCATTTGAAGAAAACGATTAATGTGTATCGGCTCTTCATGAAAGATTTGATACGTTCTCTGGCGTTCTTCAGGTCCATTCGCACGTTCCTAGACTGCTGTGCAACATCGGCAAGAACCTTACGGTTAGCAACGAAAGCGAGGGCAGCAGAGTTGCCATGTTCCGAACAATGGTTCCGTAGGGAGATTTCGGCAGCAATGATTATGTGTGCGAAGGTCTTGGCGTTGTTGGCAAAGTTCTGGATTTCCCTCTTCGCGGCGCCAGCATCTTTGGAGAACTGGTATAGCATGGAACCAAAGTTTGTGGCGCAATGTGCGAGTTGGCCAAGAGCGACAAGGCTAGCTACCAAGCCTAAGGCTTCAGCCATTGCAAGAGACTTGATTAAACATTAAACGTAGTAAGTAAAGATAAAAGAGTAGGAGGGAAAGAAAGTCGAAGGAAAGAAATCGAGGGAAAGCGGGGAAGTCAGGGTTATATCATCAGGCTCAGCACATTTTGCCATGCGACTGGCATATTCGTGAGTCTGCCTTGAGTCGGCTGAGCACAGGCACACTTCTGGGCCACCTAATCTCGGTGTACCCAGCTTTTCTTTATTCGTTGATGATGCGCACACCATCCTCATGAAGCCTGCAGGTATCATTGGGCGAACCTGCAGAGTGTCGTGCCTCAGAATTTGAAAATGCATTTGTAGAAGTGCTAGGCTGATTATAATGGCGGGAAGGTTTTACAGACATGAGTAAATTGAAAGAATACGTCTTTGTACTTGTCCGACAACGTGAGCGGCCTTGATGTCAAGGTCGTCGAGAGGTCAGTGAATATAAAGGGAACCTAGGTAGACCACTCAGCGATGGCGAAGTCTAGTAATGCATTGCTACAAAGGTTCTCTAGAAGTTTATCAACCAACACTTTATGACTTACATTGATGCACCCACCATAAAGAAGTCCTGGCAAGCTAAATTTCATTCAGGTTGTATTGGTATTTTGGAAGGATTGCCTGGTTGGGCCAAATGCTACACAATGAGTTGTTAGCACTGGTAAAGCGCATCAAGTCGCTGGCATACTAGATTCTATAAGTTATTAGGAATAGCATATAGTTTGCAGACTGGTCATCAACAATTAGACCAACAGACGAGTTGTGATTACCTAGTCGCCTGGCCTTGTAATATCCCTTGCACCTCTCCCTATGGATCGTGATGGTAGCCCGCTCCTTACCCCCCGGGGTATTGTCAACTGCAGTAAGAACACAAAAGTGCATGGTGGTCGAGATGTATATAAAAAGAGACTGATTGGTATCTATGACTAGACTATGTCTTACATAATTCTCTCTTAGACGCGGCTAACCTTCCACCCACCAGGAATCCGGTATTGGAAGAAGCCAGTTGGGTCATACTTGGCAGCAGTGTTCTTGAGAAATTGCACATTATCCTTGCCATAAGACCCAATAACGTCTTGTTCTGGGCCGGCATAGTTCATGTATATATAAGATGAGTGGCCGTCGAGCGAGGCAGAGTACTCCTGTAGCTCCTGAACAGCACGAGCTAGCTTGCTCGATACAACGCCCTTGTAAGAGCTATCGTCAGCAGCAAGAGTAAATCGCGATTCGAACAAAATCGAGTTGGCAGGCAAGTTTTCCTCGAGACCAAGAATATTGCCACCGGGATTGACTGAAGCAAGTAGCTTGGGGAAAGGCTGGAAAATGAAGTTGAGAGATGCTGGGATTTTGGAGTCGGCAATGTCCTCCGTGAGAGCCTCGAAGATCTCCTTGGCCTTTTCCATTATCTCCTTACGAGATTGAAGAATGAGACTGAAGGCGATGTATTCAGAACCCCCGGTGTCTGCAATGGTAGCCGTCATTTCACCCAGAGACTGAGTGGCCATGGTGTCGCGGATCAGAGTCATGTTTTTGAAAGGAGCAAGGTTGGCTGATTCGGTGTTGCCATCGGTGCTTACAGCCAGAGCCATGACTGATCGACTGCCAAGATCATCCCGATAGATGATGAACTCATGGTCAGAGTGGCCCGTTGACTTGATGCCACTGCTATAATCGACAAACTGATCAATGACCTTGTCAGCGTCGGCCCAAGAGGTAAACATCATGCCTCCATAGATCTCGGATGGAACAGTAAAAGTCCTCAAGTCAAAGCGTGTGACAATTCCTAGATTGCTGCCACCGCCTTTGAGAGCTTTCCAAAGGTCCTTGTTTGTTGTGGCATTGGCGTTGACGATGGATCCATCAGCGAGGACTACCTCATAGTTGATCACGTTGTCACACGATATCCCCCATTTTTGGATGTGAAAAGAGGCACCACCTGAGAGAAGCAGGCCGCCTGCACCAACATGGCCACTGCGACCGCCGGTAACTCCCAGGTTGAACGTCTCGAGATAGGTCAAGACATCACCCCATCTGGCTGCTGGGCGGATTTGCGCGATGGACTGTTTAACGGCGTCAGACTTATTCAATTGTAGTTGTAAAAGCTTATCTCAAACCCACCTTAGTCAACATGCTGGTTCCATTCCATTGGGCCTTTCCATTTTCGATGACATTGGTCGAGTTGAAAAAAGTCAGATCGATGGTTACACCACGATCAACTGCATTGTTATCGTAGTCACTATGGCCACCAGAACGTATAGCGATGTCCCAGTTGCCAGCACCACTCACTCCGTTAAGTGCCTTGACAACAGAAGAGACTTGCTGCGTTGAACGTGGTTGGACGATGCAGTACGGTTGGAGTTTGCGGTTGCTGGCTGCGTAGTAAAGTGAAGTACTCTCAGTGTAGGCAACATCTTCAGGGAAGACTAGAATCTCCTCAAGGCCGGCGTCAAGAAGAGCATCACACTGAGTAAGATGTAAGCTCTCTTATCTGGTCAAGATGATTGAAGAAATGATCAACATGAAACACTTACACCCTTGAAACCGGTTGAAGTCGTGTTCTGCGCTGACACGTGCAAAGGCAAAGCCAAAATGGACGCGACGCCGAGGTATACCCTAAGCATCTTGATTTAGTAATTAGTAATATCAACAAGGTAACGAACGAATAGGCTGGTTAAGGTTGTAAAAATGAGTGACAAAGTGTGGGTGAAGGTCAACCTGCAGGACAAATTCCTTCGGCCGGACCAACTCGGTCTTTTATTTGTATGCTTAACGTATCCGGATATAACGGCTTTCCCTCATGTAAGACCCCTTGCAATTTATCGTGGGCGAGAACAGACATGAAAGTGTGGTCGATACTTGAGGTCGGAGACATCCGGGGCAGTCAAAACACGGGCCGATATTATGCTTCAGAGAAGGGGATATGCGAGCCAGAGGCACAGTCAGACGGACCAAGATCTTGTCAAGTCAATTCGCCCGTAAACGGCTACTTAAACAAGTAAGGCACAATGGTACCCTGTCAAGGGGTACCGTCTTGGCACTTGTGTTGGTTGAAAGATTTCACAGCGTGCTCGACAATCACAATGAGAATGCAACGTTAAGTTCTCGCTTCGATGCAAATCCGGGGGTCCTGATATATCCAAGGACCCATATATCACCGCAGCACCCTGCTCGCACATGTCCATGGAACGCTTTTCCAGCTCGCCTGGATCCTGGTCGTTCTGATTGACGTTCATCTTGACCATGTTTGACTCTGATACTCCAGTTTTAGTTGCTGAAATTGTTGTAAGGTTTCAGTATCTGCAAGTTGGATGCAGCTGCGCCGTGTGATTGCTGATAACCGATGCACCATCCTTGTTACTAATGCCGGGCCACACCACCCTACAGCGGATGCATGCCCAAGAAAAGTCAGCAAGATGACAATGGATGAAAAATAAAGGGGAGAAGAGCGAAAAAGAGAAGCCGAGGGAGTGGTATGCAGCTTGACAAACAGACTGCGAGTTAGTGATAAACGGCCTTCCTATTTGGTGAGAGCTTGAACTACACATAAGTGGAATCACTCAAGTAGGGATTGAGGCCCTTCTTTTTAGCGCAGAATAACAGTTCGACCTGGTTCCTGGAGATCAATGCGAACCTCGATTCTCCTGCGCCTGTCGATTGTCTTTACGCGTATCCATCGCTACCATGCCCTGGAAGACGAAGGACCTTGAGGTGCTTGTACAAGCGTCGACATGGGCGGTATGTCGATCCTACTCTCTCTAATCTGCCTTCACAACGAGCACATACTGACTAGATAAAATAGTTGTTTGGCTTATCGACGTTCTTCATCGCCTTTCGAATCTACAGCCGCCTTCGAACTCGACGCGTTGGACTATGGGCGGATGACTGGATCCTCATCGCAGGATGGGTCTTCGTACTGTTGGCCACAGCCATCGCTACTTGGCTCGAGATCGTCTCCATGTCCCCGAACAACATAGATGTCAAGGTCCCTCTCGCTCGAACCTGGCACTGCCTACACTCGGTAGCTCTGGCTCTGACCAAGACGTCTTTTGGAGTGACGCTACTTCGATTAATGCCTGGGGGATGGGAGGCGAAGGTCATATGGGTCCTTATCGTTACGATGAACCTCCAATTTGCAATCCACATGATCGCCAATTGGCAGATGATTTGCGGCTTCAAGGACAAATATCACATCGCAGGTGACAACTGCTGGACTTTGGAACAATCGGTCACATTTGCCGTCTTCAGCGCTGGTTAGTGCAGTCCTATCCTATCTTGAGTTTCAACATGCTAACTCGACGTCCAATAGTCTACTCAACCCTCTGCGATTTCGTCCTTGCCCTTTTACCATGGAAGATGGTGTTCAATCTGCAGATGAAGAAGTCAGAAAGGCTGAGTGTTGCTGTCGCTCTGAGCATGGGTATACTTGCGGGTATCACAGGTATCTTCAAGGCTGTCCAAGCACATAAGTTGCTTGATGTGCGGTCGCCAGATTGTAAGTCGTCTCTGTTCGTCCTACTCTCATAAGTGCATCCGGGTGATCAGTCTTTAATTACTCAACAGATATGTATATTCAAGCAACTTACTGGATCTGGTCCATGGCCGAGCCCAACGTTACCATTATCTCAGCGTCTATCCCTGTTCTTCGAGGCTTCGTCCGCCACACCCGAAGCCGCTCAGGGTCATCACCTGGAACAGGCGCATACATCAAAACAGGAAACAGCTCCAACAAGTTTGGCCATACGACAGCGGCACGAGCGAATCCAGTGGATCTCGATACTGATAGTGATAAGAGTATCCTGGGTGGGCAGACAGGGAACGGTGGAGCAATTATGTGGACAACAGAAGTGACTATAGAGTATGAGGCTCGCTCGGATGCTCCAAAAGAGACGAACCAGCCCAATGGCACAGAAGGTTTTGAGATGAAGCCTTATAGGCATCAAAGTAGAGGGAGCAGGGGAAGTATAAGTCGAGTAG
This sequence comes from Fusarium lateritium, assembly GCA_014898835.1. Classification (NCBI taxonomy): domain Eukaryota; kingdom Fungi; phylum Ascomycota; class Sordariomycetes; order Hypocreales; family Nectriaceae; genus Fusarium; species Fusarium lateritium. Next base: position 779 of record JAAVTZ010000042.1, on the reverse strand, counting down.
AATCTCCGAGACGAGATGACATGTAAGAAAAAGCGACATGTCTAGGATAATGTATCATTTTTTATCGTTTTCGACCTCTCAAGTGCGGACCATTATGGTGTTCGTCATATGATGATATTCAACAGTCGTTAGCATTCAAGTAGTGCTTGGGTTATATTCCATCGAAGAAAAAGTAATTCATTAGCTGATATAGTAGCGCAAGAGACTATGTCAAGACTAGGCTTAGTATAAGTCTCTTAATGACCTAGAAACCGATGTAGTGGTAAACCCCTTTCTGTATGACCCTTCTAAAACAGACTTTAAAGCGCTGAGGATAGATGATGAAATTCGATTATTCTACTAGCGACGCTATATAGAGCAGTCAATAACTTCATTCTCTCATCCAATCAGAAGCACTAAGGCGCAGTGGCAGAGTGGT
>JAAVTZ010000041.1:0-56212 GCA_014898835.1 Fusarium lateritium | reverse complement strand
TTCGTATGCTGTAAAGTGGCGCGTCTAGCTTAACTGCATATTATTAGGCTCTGTCGCATACACCGGGGGTATGTATAAGATCCCGATTTGAAGAAATTATTTATAAAACCTTTCTTACTTGGCCAGGCTTTAACTGAAAAACCCTCTTTAAAATACTTTTTACAGAGTTTATAAAATGATTTAAAGAATAAAAATAAAATAATGTTAAAAATCATTGTGTTGATCCGCACTAACTACTCATTGCCATAAGCCTGATCAGTCAAAGGACCTCGACGACGGAATCCTGCCGTTTCTGATCAACGATCGCACCTTTTTCCTTGCGTGGGACATTTGTGGAAGCGAACACTTGACTCATCCCTCCATGGACTCGCCTTCGGACATTATGACCTTATTGGACGTTCTATGGGAAATATTTGACACAAATCCTGGAATTCTGCTCCAGACTTATGGTACGTTACTGCTTTACAAAGATGAGCCGGCTTCTGATGAAACTCGCCCTCTTTCCGCACCGCGTCAACGTGTTAGTTACTTTTTGGGTGTAGTTTTCCAGAGCGAGACGCCCTGGAACCCCTTCACAGATTTTTTACCAGATATCTTCAACACTTTGACCAGGATACTTGAGAAAAGGGGCAGTCCAGCCGATATCGGGATATTACGGCAATTCAAGACCGGTTTGAAAAGCCTAGAAGGTGAACTTTCAGAGGCCGGGCTTGGTAGGTTGATATCATCCCCACAGATCTGCGCGTGCCACACTATCTGATCTCGTCGTGCAGCAGCGTCTTGGACTCATTACCCTGAGGAGAATCAGCAACTAAATATCTGTCGACCATTATAACATGGCTTAGATTTGTATCTTGAGATGAAAGAGCATATCTTGGTGGATCGACTCCTATCCAGGCCATTGAACCTACTCCCCAACCTGTCTGGCGGTCAAATCAACACAAATGATAGCTTGACACACTCCAGTGGTGCCTCTGTATTGTTTAACACGGCAGGAATGGGGAGGACGCGTGCGATATTGGATACCTTCTGCCAGACGATGGGACTTTACTTTATAGTTCCCAACCTCAAACCCTCACAGCCAATTCTCGGGCCTGCAGAAATACCACAAACTCCACAGAAATTTAGTTTAAACGAACACGCTGAAAGTAAGCAAATTCCGACGCAAAACCCTTTGCTAGACCCAGATCGAGTTTCAAGATCTCGCGACACATATACCACTTACCATGACTATACAGCACGGTACAAGATTGGATTAGACTCAGAGCTAGTTTATAATTTCCACAATTACGAAGTTTCACCAGGCTACGGTAGAGCTTTACTAGTAGCTCGTTTCTGGGTACACAAAAGGTTGATGGCTAGAAAGTCAGACGAAGATGACGGAGCTAAACTCAACAAGCGCTGGACGCAGCTCCAGGTATCTTGTCAGCTTCATGATGATCTATTCGACGCCGCCTGACGTTTCTATCGGTTGATAACTGCAATTCAACTCGAAGATAACCCCTGATATCGGTTTCTCCCATTATATTGATGAAGCACAGCAAACCTAGAAAGATCCAGTTGGCGGAAAGCACTTCTCAGTATGATACATAGGGGAGGCATCATCTTTAAAGCAAGCTCGACGCTGGTTACTGGTACATCTTTGGAACAGGTGACATGGTCAATCTGCTCACCAAAGATCTTCCAATGGGCTACGTGAAGACTATTCATCCGAGAACACAGTACGTGGCAAGTAAAGAGGATTTCTGTATTTACCTCACCAAGCATGCGTGGACCCCTGGAGAATTTTTGCTATGCATCAAACCGGTACGAAGAGACAAGATTCTCCATTGCTTTCATGTAAAGGGAAACGCTTGGGCCTACGTCTCAGACCCTTGTTTGAGAAGAGCCAAGGACAAATTTGGGAAATCGTCAAATCAAGATTGGAAAGGTCCTTGGCCATGTTTCGTTTCCTAGACCTCGTATCGGATGAGTACTTAACATTCCAGGGTCGGATACGGTGGACAACTATCTTTGCAGAACGGCTATTACAAATATCGTTGGAAAACGCAAACAGAGAACCAATCGAGGAACTGACACATCAATGCATCGCCAAAGTTAAGGAAGTGGCGGTGTGGGAGATCCAAAACTCGCTTGAGAATCGGGTCAAAATCATCAAACACCTTGAGTGGGCGGGTGATCTATTCTGGACTGCCATCAACGCTGATATCTACGACATGACAATGTTTTTTACGGGAGGCTACTCTGCTAACTACATTTCTGAAGGTTTTGCATTGATTGATAAAGTGGATGGCCACGGAGACGGAAAAGTAATCCGGGGTAAGCTTGCAGAGCCCCTTGTGGTTTCGGCAATCATGAATCACCTTCGTGAAGAAGGGAAAACCTACAACCGGCTGGTGGAGGGATTCTTTTCTCCCCTTCACCGAGACAACTCTGGCCAGGGAGCCATTGGGAAGTTAGCAGAATGCGTCTTTGTCACTGTTAGTTGATCCAATTCCGTGGCCCCATGCTGTATTCTGCAAAGGGATTTCCACGATCGACTTTTAGAAGCTAGACAATTCTCTGGGCGGCGATACTCATACGGCAGACGAAATGCAGAGGTTTGGACGGATCAAGTTCTTGAATTGCCTAAAAAAGGCAAGGAAGATTGATTTATCTAAACCGAAAGGCGACAAACTTGAATGGGCCACACTTGAACAAGCAGTTGTCAAAATTGACAGTTATCCGCCGGATCGATAAGAATATGGGCGTCAACTCTTGACCGTGGAATATCGATAAAGAAGTTTCTGGATTTAGGAGCTGAGAATATTGCGACTCGGCCGACGTTTCTTTTCCCGGGGAGAAGGCGAGAGACTGGATCTGGTTCTCTTTCTCAAAAAGGGGAACGGAGATAAGAAGATCGCATGTCTTTTACAGGGAAGCCAAAATACTACTCTATGGTGCCTTGCTAGCAAGCATAGTATTATACTAACCGTACCCCAAAGTTCAAAACTGGGAATTCGACAGAAGGACAACCAAGGAAAGTCTGGGCAGCAATCAGTAAGCTATCAGTCGGCACATGGTCCAGGTGCCATGTCGTGCATATCTAGGTGGCAAATATGGTGAAGGTCAGGCAGTAAACTAGGAAGAAGGCCCACAGGGAAGCAGTGAAACCGACTCCCTGGTCCTGGAAGAAGGACAGATTGGTCACGCCCAAGGCCAAGGACTTATATCATGTTTGTGTTATTGATTGGAAAGATGCTGATGGCATCTGGGGCGTCACATTCCAGATATTACTGCAGCAGATGAAGATAGGGATACAGGGTGAGTGATAGAGGTGTATTAGAATCGAGAGCTCTAGGTAGATAGTCCAGCAAACATAACATGGGTTGCATACCTGAAGCGCTCAGACCTTTGCAGTTAAGAATTTGTAACTGGAAGATACAATATGACGTAACTAACTTCTCGTGATACGAATTCACTGGCTATTTGCTTTACTAAGTCTACCTGCCGGTGAACAGAGATCTAAGATCGAGGACTTTGTAATTCAGCAAGTCAGTGCAACTATTCCACAGATATTTATCCATCCTGACCTGGATTCAATACAACAATAGCTAGTCTCCTCCTGTCGATGGTGGGTGAGGAAATAAGTCATATATCAATTCCTGCACGAGCTCCTCAAGTTGAGCCTGGGAGAAGAAACATGACACTAACAAAAGACACGAGAGATAACACTACAACATGTGTTGTTTGGATTTGAGCCAAGATCAACGGTGAGCTCTGTGTTCACCATGCTATATACCAAGACTTGATACGCGGCGGAAGCGCTGATAATGTTGGAGTCAAGGCTTGTTAATTCCGAGCTGGCGTTGTTCCTCAGGCTACCGGGTCCAGACAGCGTGGTTTCGGCTCACCGGGCAAATCTCCATTGTTCGAAGACGTTTTGGGGTGGATTGGAGTCACCTTCATAAATTGATCGGAGAACCTAAGATACGTAGTAGCAAGATCTTATGAAAAATTGACCACTGCGAAAATGGGAAATAGTTGACATGTATCAAGTGACAATTGATTGTTTTTCTCACCCTATACTGGAGTCGAGTTGATGATTGGTGCACGGATCCGCTTGAACGTAAGGTGATTAGTCATCAGAAAACCATTCCAAAAGAGGGAACCCGGAGCAGATCACCGATGTTTAGCCGATAATCGCCCTGCCAACAACAAAATAAAGTTGGTCAAATCTAAACATCATGTGCCAACAATAATAACAGTGAGAATACAGCGACATACATATCACCACGCTATCACATTTGCCCGCTCATTCAACACTCTATTTTTTCTCATGAGCTTTGTACAGTTTGTCGAGAATTGGCTCAATGCCATTCCAGACTCATCTAGTCTTGATCCCATACCAGAGGTCCAACATTCAGTGGGCTTGAAACCCCATCAACCTTACCAAACACGCTGGTCGCACATCACCCCTCCACCATCAAATAAGGACATGTCCGATAGACAAACTTCGCCAAAACGAAAACGTGCCGAGTCCCGACCTCGAGATGAGGACCAGGACGCTACTCCGCGCTCGAGTAGGGCATCTGCCTTCAGAGCCTTGAGTGACCAGTCCATCCCATTCCGTCTTGGTAACATCCCCAGCATTCCACCATCGCAATCATCCTATGCTTCTCAGGAACAACCACCATCTCCGGGAACATCAGATGTCTTAAGCAGCAGGCGAGGACGACCAAAAAGTCCTGTCAAGTCCAACAACAGCCTCCAAGCCCTAGATACACCCGTCGACTTTCTGAAACTCGGCATGAAGGGGACAGATGTTTTGCCCGCAGATGTGCACGACTTATTTCGAAGATTGCAAGATATCAACGACAAGGAAAACTTCCTTCCATGGGAGATTAGCGAGAACCTCGAATCTCTTATCCCAGATCGGATCAAAAACCATTGGTTCTTTGGCGAAAGAAACTCAAGCAATGCCCAAAGTCTCATGGCTGCGACCAGAGAACTCGAGTTTCTGCGTGAAATCGAGTCCGATGCAGAGCAGTGTAATCTTTCCAACTGCTCTGAAGCGTCTTGGAATATGTGGGTGCACATGCCCGTATTGAGGCATGCCTTTTCTGGTCATTCTACCGTACGTGTCGAGCCATCTACATCGGCCAAGATCGCGCCGTCCTTCGTACCAACTACCAATGGCAAAGCGACTGTTATCGAGAGTAAGATGATCGATTTCACTTTGCTTCTGTGGTTAAACAAGGGCAGCCCACGATCTACACATCACGATCCACAACCCCTTGAGGCTGATGGTCGATTGATGGCTGGAATTGCCAATAAGGTCTGGGCTGAGCAGCGAGATGTTCAGTTCATCAACCAAAGCTCATATGCGCCACTGCAATTCGCTCCCATTGCTTGCAATATCGAGACTAAGATTCCAACCTCGTCAAACCAAGGCAAACTTCAACTCGCGGTCTGGACCGCGGCATGGTTCAAACGTATGACAGCACTCTATCCAGGAGTTAAACTACCAACAATTCCTCTCATTCATGTCGTGGGTCACGAGTGGCATATTTCTTTTGCATCCTTCCACGGTTCCCACATCGAGATTGCGGAGAAGCTGGCTATTGGAGATACCGAAACCCTTCTGGGCCTTTATCAACTGGTTGCCTCATTGAAGAGGCTTGGAGATTGGATCGAAACAACATACCGGGAATGGGCTGAGGATACATTTCTGGGGAATACGAGCAGTTGATCTGGGTACCTAATAACGAGCTCCGCACATTGATGATGGAGATCAAGACAGCTGCATAATAAAACTAATGACATTATGACATCCAAGCATTTCCCTTGATAGCTTTGACTCATGGTTTACGTTCCTATCGTTTTACACGTGTGAGACCCTAAAAGTCCTTTACCACAATAGCAAACTCGGATTTTTTCCCCATCCAATTTGTCCTGTCTCCGTCCGCCATGAGACGTATACCGTGAGGATGAAGAAGATCAGACTGAACACGAGAAGGGCTCTCATGTGGAGAAACTCAATTCCACCGACAATCTTGGCAACTCGGTGCACACGTGGGATGATAAGCGATATGTGGTGCCGTGGACTCATGGCGGCCGTTGTAGGATCAGGTATTGGCAGCGCGTCAGTTACTGATGAGATAGCTGTCTTGGAAACGACCTTACCCATGCAGACTTGAAGCAGTCGAGGCCTGTCGTGGTGCAGGGTTTCCGAGATTGTTGTTCAGTGCTCACATCAACTGTTCCGCAACCCAGTAGTGTCGTAACGTATCAAATCAGCGTTATTGGGAGAGCGTCACCACTTGTGCATCGATTAGCCAGTGACTGCGAGCCGGGCGCGTCAAAATTCGGTAGCCTCACATGAGTCTTCGCTAGACTCTTCTTGGAGCAGCTGAAGTGTGGACGTTGGTCTCTGTGCAGAGGATGTCAATGATCATGCACGAGGCACAGCGGAGGATGTCCCGCCAAACCAAGGACAGATGTAAACCCAAACCATGAATTTCGATGGTGATGATGATTGTCTGGATAGCGGGGCGTACAGAAGGTCCCTTCGACCGTGCGTTGCGGAGTAGGGGAATGAATCCGGCTGGTTGAGGATTCACGGAGTCGCACGAAGCGCATCGCAGCAGTATCAAATCATTTCAGTTATGCAAGCACGTGGGGACGATAGTGGCGGTATTGCTGACGGGTCATGGTCAGGAAAAATGGGATTCGGAGGATGGATGTGTTGAAGGTCAAGAGCACGGGGAGGACGAAAGAGAGATTAGAAGCCTAATAGGACGATCTCTGAGTCAAAAGTGGCAAAATGAGCTCGAGATATCGATTAAACTAGGGGATAACTTACAGAAAGTTAATGATCAGTCAGGGCTGGCAAAAGACAGGTACTTGGATGTCTCTTTGTCGAGTGCGCAGAGTGTTGTTGAGGGCATGAAGCGAACGTCCCCTTTCGACGGGTACCCTTACTACGAGAGCCATTACGGCATACTCTATCGCCTGCTCGCCTGCCCATAAAATCACGGACACACCTTTGGCAGCCCGAAATCACCAGTGCAGGGGGGGAAAGCTCAATTCAACAATAGATTTGGACAAGCCTGTGAGTATGGACTTGCCAATTACTTCATTCGACTTCTTGATGGATGGTCCGTTGGTCTCAAACCCCGTATGCTCGTCTGCTGCCTCGAACCTGACCATCCATGCCAACGCTGGCGACTAGTCCCTATTTGCAAGTCCAGCTCCTCCAACGATGGCCAGCACGACGACGACAAACTAGTATCTCAGACTCTTCGATTTGCGCCCACTTGCACACTGCGACTCCAACATTCAACCGGCAACTTTTTGTCTCTAATGCCGCCAACGCTTGAACTCCAGGCTAGGACAATGGGTTCGACCTCGGACGGTCATTGGAGAGCTCTTTCATCTTAGTGCCGCTGCTATGTGTCGTCCACTGCTTCTGCCTTCCAGCGAAGCCTCTATCTTCTCCTCATCGTCGCTGCACTGTCCATCGTAGGTCAACCGGATCAGCGACATTGATTGGATCCCTGTGACGGTATTTATGAGAAACAGTGCTCTTGGGGTTTCGTCAAGGATCTCCGAAACAGCGACACTCCAGCAACGACCCGCAGTTGATTCCCGCTGGTCCCTGTCACTCTCGCACTTGGACAATGCGGAACAGTGGCACGGCTTGAGAAGAAACTCAGAGAAGGGGAGCGATTACCACAGTGTTTCTGCCAAAAGGCACAGTCGAAGAGGGGGTAGTTGATGCAGACAGTCCGACATCGTCTGCTAGTCTTCTGATCAATGCGTCCAGGCGCCAGAACACAAGCACGACCAGAAGACTGTCAGAGATCGAGCTATCCAGCCGTGCTCATAACAATCACGGTGCAGTCGCCATTAGCAAAACTTTCAGCCTCATTGACGTCGCCGAGCTCTCCAGTTCCGAGTCACGCCATTGCTGCCTCTTCTCAAGGACAACGACGAGAGCTGGGACCCAAGTCCTACATTAAGCGCCGCGTTGTTTGACACTTGAGGACTCACGTCTAACTCCAAGCTGCCTTCATATTCATGGTAATCTGTAGGAATGTGATGGGGACGGACCGCGATAGGCTTCGCAACAGCTCACCACCGCACATTCACATTTTATGTTCGCTTGCGCTACCAAGTTCATCTCGATCCTTATTGACTTCTACTTCCTAATACACCCTTCCAGGCTTGAACACCCCATTTACTACCTCTAATGCGTTCATTGGGGCACTAAGCACCCTCTAACCTCTATCATATTATCCTTCGTTCTACATATGATGAATTTTTTTACATGCCTACGTCTGCAATCATGACTAGCTGTCACGCTCAGCAAGATCTTTGCTAGATAGTAGGTCGCCCTGCAGCTGGATGGCTCCCCAGTGGTGAAGATGATGACGTTAAGAAGCTGGAAATCACGGGCTGGTCATTTGGCGCCTGTATCCACAAGAAACATTAAATTAGTTGCGCCTCCTTGCTTCTACCATATTGGACTAAGGTTGTCTCGTGCAAGCGTCGTGATGTCAAATGAGTGCGAGGGTGAAAAGCCTCGAATTGAGGGCACTGCCTCAAATCGTAAGTCTCCGAGGCATGCGGACAACCTTGAAAATCTCCTCGCTCTGAGCTCGCCTTAGTTTCCTCATCTTTGGCACCTCCATTTCTAACCGAGCCATCACTTCGTTGAACATATAGCCCACACCAAGATCTTCCAACCGATCCTGCAGATCGGATATCGTCGCCTGTCTAATCTCCCCTGCTTCGATTTCGTCATCGTTCTGGTCCTTAGCCAGCTCCTGAGCATTCTCCCGCTTTAGCTCGTCTCTTGCTCTAATGGCTTTCGCCAAATGCTCGCAAGCTTGTCCCATGAACGACAGTCGCATCTTTTTCCGCTCGAGGTACTCTCCGAATATCTCAAGTCTCTTCACGTAGCGGGTGGCGTAGTCAATCTCCGTTTCAAATTTGTCGTCTGCATCAAGGCTGTATCTCATCGACATCTGATAAGCTACACAAAGCAGGCGATTGGACTTGAGAAACTCCCCTGAGTAGAAGTAGACAATGCTCGCCATCCTGAGACTACATGGAAGGCAACATGTGAGATTCGCGAGGATGCGCGATGCCGCATCAGAAGAAACCAGATCTGCTGCTCTAATGTCTCCTTGCTCATAATAGAAACGCCCGAGATCCACATATCCATTGACCGCGGTTTCCAACCCATTCTCTAGACGAAGACATGTGTCAATGTGCTTGAGTCTGAGTAGTGGTGTTCTTTTGCTGAAAATTTCAATGTCGGCGTTTATCCACCATCGCGTATCCTTCCACCAGACTGCTTCCATCGCCGTGTCTAGCTTTTCTCTTGCCATTAACAGCAAGTAACAATGGAGGAATTCCTCGTAGTTAGAGTCGACAGAGTCGATGTTCTTGAGACTGGATACAAGCGGCTGAAGATGTTTGAACATCACTTCCTCTTTGCCATCTGAGAATGGATTTCCTTTGTAATCCAGAACTCCACGGGCCATTGACTGAGAAAGTTTATATTGGCCCATGAGGGCTAGATTCTCCACAAGCCCGATGGGACAATCTTCATCTTCGTGTTGTACTCCATCCGAGCCCAGAAGCTTCGTTTCGTCCGCTGCATGACAGTACAACTTGTTGGCGGATAGCCAGTCTCCTTGCTTGGCAAAATACCTGGCCAAGAGGATCTTGGTTTGCCATCGAACGTCCGTGACCATGGATTCGGAATCGAACTTTTCCAAAAGCGCCAGCAGACTCTGGCAGCTGGAGACGAATTCATCAGAGTTATTGGTAAAGTAAAGAATGTTTCTGTGGGTAATGAATAACTTTAGAGACTTGACTGTGGGTTTTGATCCCGACTCTGCGAATATAGCGATGCCTTGGGCAGCCAGGTCCTGGGCAACTGTGTAGCTATCCATCCAGTAGAGCCTTTTCGCCATATGTGCAAGAGACGATATCCTGTGCGCAGTTCCTATTTGAGTATGGCAAAGGGCGTACTCCCACACACGGCTGCTGGACTTCTCACGATCCCTTCCAACGAGCTTCTCGAAGGATCGGATGCATACATTTGCTTCTTGTGTACTGCCCCGTTCCATCAACAAGAGTATCAAAGTTTCATAAGCCCGTACCTTGGATGACTGTACGTGTAGCTGAGTAGGGAGGCGATCAGCAATCCGAAGTAACTCGCGCACCAGTTCCTCAGTATCTTCGCTGGTATCGTCGTTTATGTAGTATCTTAGACTTGCAAGAATTAGCAAGCTCCGTATCTCAAAGATGTCGCCCTTTCCCCTTGTTTTCTTCACCAAAATGGTCGATAATTTCTCCGCGACGGACCACTTCCCTTGTCTTTCTGCAACTTCCTCCGCGAGAATAAGCATGGGGATGGATAGGGACTCCGCTGCCGAAGCTAGTAGATCAGTAGTTGCTTTTCCCAGCGCCAGGAAACTCTTAGAAACAGCCTGAATACTTTGAGAGAGTCGTTGTGCGATTAGCCCATGAGTTCCACCGATATGTTGAGGCAACGATGGAAATGCTTTCCTCCCAATCTGTGTCGCCACCTTACTGTTGGGTGTAAGCTTAGTCACAACCTGGTCCTGTCGTCTGGACAGCTTCCGAGCATCAGTTGAAATGAGAAAAGCCAAAGACATCCATGTTTGATACCGCTCATCGTGGGCACCAAAAGCCTGTAGTCGATGCTGTAACTCGATATTGAAAGCTTGGTCCAGCTCCTCCCACCCGATCACGATATTGACGATTTCGGCCCAATAAAAAAAAGAAGTGAGGTGGTCATTCTGCATGGAGCTGTGGCCTGTAGCCAGGGTGTATTCGACCAAGGCACAAAAATGACGTGTTCTCACAAATCGGGATGTTTGATGGTGAACCCGGCTATTGTCCTCTTGAGCTTGAATTAAATGAAACGGGAGGAATTTGACAGTGTAGGAAAAGAATGGATATCGTGATGGCAAGGATGAGGCTCCATCATCCGTTAGTGGATATCCGAGGTCCAGGGACTCGATGTACTTGACGCAAGCCGAATACATGGATTCTTGAGCTTCAGTGAGGTCGACCCGAAAAAATGCAATATCCGAGTCTTCGAGTTCCCATTTGTTCCGCGGTCGTGTGAGAAAGTCGGATGCCGAAGCATGGATGATATGGCAGCGGCCCTCCGTGACCCTCACAAAGTCGCCACAAGCATCCATGATGCCATCAACGGTGATGAGATCGTCTTCGATCGTGCCAGTTGAATTGACTTGTGCAGCATACGAATAGCACAGATCTCTAACTGTCATAGACTCAGGACAGGCTAGCAAGGAATGCAAGAGATATCGCGCACGCTTCATGGATATCGATGGTTTTGTGAGAGTTCCCTTTGTACGGGTCATAAGTTGCAAGAATAGGCGATGATACTCGCGATCGAGGTCATGAGGGACGTGCTTGAGTGTCTGCCTGACTTCCCCATCGCTAAAACAGCGCCTCAGCTCCTTAAGGACCAGCGTTACCCAGAGGAACATAACTTGAGTTTTGGCCTCTAAACCTTTCTGGACCTCATGTCGGATAGCTGGTGAACGATCGGCGAGCGACTCCTTCACTTCAGCTGCAATGAGCTTGTGTATGTCGCCCCGGATCAGGTCATCCGTAATCTCCAGCCTTGGGCAAGCCTTCTTCAAAAGCGTTCGCATTGAGGGGTCCCGACCAGCTACGAGTAGGAAAAGGTCGGTGTGACTTTTTGCTAGATCGAGGATAGTCAAAAGACAACCACCCGTATGGCTGTTCCAGTCTTCGGTAGATTCATCAATACCGTCGATGATGCAGTATACCTTCTGGCTGATCAGAGACAAGGCACTGTGAATTGCTTTGACTAGACCTCTTTCATCGATGCTGGGGCTTTCAATCAACAATTTGGACAATGGTTCTAGGTCGGCACCTGCGGTATGGCCCAGGATCTGCCACATGAGAGTCCGTAAGAGGTCTGACTGCTTTCGCTGGGAGTCACTCTCGGCCCAAAACGCAAAATGTAGGGCGATCCTGCCTTGGCCTTGAAGTTCCTCGGCGATAGACTTGACCAGAACGGATTTTCCGCAGCCTTTCATGCCATAGATACAGAAAATTCGGTTTAGGTAGGCGTTTGGTGCGATAGAAGAGCTATCGACCCAATCGTGAAAGGTTGGATGTGACCAAATCCATTCGCACGTGCCAGGAGTTTTGTTGGGAATGAAGCTGTCGCCGGAGGGCCGCAGAAGAGCTCGCAGATCTAAGCGACGGCTAGAGAACGATTTGTTCAAAAGATCTAGGGAATCTTAGCTCTATCAAACATTTATGACCTGAGTCCCCACCTCGAGTTACCCCGTCTTGATGATGCGTAATGATTAATGTGAGGGCTGTTTTGATATGGGCTAGACGTGCCGACGACTCGTTGAGTGTTTTTTCGAGACTGGTAGATATGATAAAAAGCCTTTTCAGATATCTAGAAGGCTTCTCCTGGAAATGAGAGGGCTGAAGTGCATGCTGGAGGGAGCCAAGCTCAGTTTGTAACTGGATAAGCGACGGCGAGAGCCTTTGGAGCCGCAGTTGATCGGGTTTACCATGCTGTCGCCTTTTTTCGACATCTTGAAGGATTTCTTCGAGATCTTGAAGTTGTATGATCAAATCTTCGGTTATTTTTGCAGCGACCTTTCTCTTTGATACTCCGCGGACTGCCCTGGTGACTGTCTGGATGATCTGAATAAGGCCTGGAACAGCCGCGATCACGCCCACAATCTCCATGGCGGGTTCTGTCTTCAGGTCAAAAGAGCAACAATACAATAGCTTGAGATTGATAGAGCTTGGTTCCAAGCTTGTTGGAGATGGGATAAGGGCTCACATTCATTCTGGAGGGAAACTCATTGATGCCCAACGATGCGAAAAAAGACTTTATGTAGGCTGTGTAGACACAGCCCCGCACCTTGTGTTCCCCGAGCTGCATAACTGGGCTGCTTACTTGGGCCTCATGCTGGGCGTGCATTCATGCATTGGATGAGTCACCGTTTCAAGTCAAACGAGGCATAAGCTTGGAAAATGCGCGAGGCTTTTCGCGAGGCAACTCCGTGAATCCATGCGACACTGAAAAGTTGAAGTCTGTATGTGGTACATTCGTGGGCTGGATGAGGGCCGAGTTATCCGCCTCAAAGTTACCAAGATCAGCCGGAGCAATAGGTTATTTCTCCTGTCAGAAAACGATATGTCAATTCTCGACGCAATCGCGTTCGGTTGACGAGGCAGCCCGTATCAACCTTGCGAGAAGAAAAATGTAGTTGAGAAATATCACTAGAGAGGGTTTATATAGTGTGATTATCTAAGCCGCTGAAGTAGAGTAATTACCTACAAGTAAACGAGGAAGCAAGACTTGCATCACCCCCGATATACGTCACCTGCTTCGGATAAGCACAGAGTTCTATAGCTCTTGTCTGATCTGTTCCGATACTCTCAGCGTATAGAGTATCAGGAGCGATACCATCTTCCACCCACTTCACCAGAGCATCAAAACCGCTCCCCGGATACCATTCGGGACCGACATGGCAATGTCCAACTCCTGGCGCCACAAAGAACCGGTAGTAGTCTGCTGCCCTCGAGTCCCCTTGAAGCACGCGCTTGTAATAATCCATTGATCCTTTGAACGATACAGCTTCATCTGCTGTTCCATGCCACGAGATCATCTTTCCTCCAGCGTTTTTGAAGTCAGTTAGATCGGCATCAGCTGTGCCTAATACTGAGGCAAAGCGGTTGACAGATTGGCGAAACAGCTTGCTGTATTCTGCGTGGGTCAAGCCCTCGAAGCTGGCTGAGGAGTTTTGTACTATGAAAGTGCTAAGCCATCCACCAGTAACATCGAACGGGGTTGAAGTGCAGTTTGTTAATGAAGTGCACGTTGTGTTGGCAACTCCGATTAAATTTGCTGAATGATCAAATCCATACCAGAAGAACTTGCCATCCTCTGTCCTGGGGCCACGCCATATTGCACTGATAATTTCAGCTGCTTCCTCTGAGATTTTAAGAGTGCCAGACGGATTGATGCAGTCAACGTCCAGCCCAACCACGGACTTGGGGTCGAAATTACAAAGGTCTGGGTTTGATATTATACCATCTTCGACTCCATCGAGGGAGTCGCATGCTTCGATGGCGGCCTGGGTGATGGCGTCAAGTTCGCAGAATGGAGGGTAATAGCCTACAGTAGTTTAGCTTGAAGGATTGTCCAAGCAGCAAAGGAGAGCCATACCAATGATGTTCATAACAACCTGCGGCCAGTAGTCCGCCATGATAAATTTGTCCCAGTTGATACCGGAAGATGTGGCTAAAATGCCATCATACTGAGTTGGATATCTTTGTGCCATCATATGACCTTGTCGCCCACCCGTAGAGCAGCCCTTGCAAATCTTTAGTATTTCGAGTCACTGGTGGGATATTTTATACGCACGTTCCAATATGAATACTCTGGTTCTCTTCCATAATAAGCCGTTGTAACGGCTTTTCCCAGAGTCGTTGCGTCATCAAGCGAAACGGCTGCAAAGTTCTGTAAAGCAGGCCAATTCAGGTTACCAGGACTTGTCAGTGCCCAATTCAATCCCGGTAAGTTAGCTGATGGGTGTCCGCCATCTGTCGTGACAGCAGCATATCCCTTGGAAGCCGGTTGTCCAAGGTCAGTAATCCTGCCAGTCGACCATCCTCTACCTCCAACTCCAACGAATCGCTTGTTCCAATCGGACACTGGAAGCCATACATACGTGGTGATGGTGTCATTCCAGCCGGGATGAGTGTGCTGTATTGTCACTTGGCAAACCGAGACGGACTCAGTTGAGTTTGTTGGCCACTCATTCGTTGGGAATGGTGGTGGTTCGACATTCGAGTTGTCAGTTCTGATGGAGAGAATATCTGCATTGTCGAGTCTGATGGATTTGAAGATGTCGCTTGTGCATGGAGATTTTGTGAGGGTAGTCTGAAGCCCTTGTACCATAGATGGTATGACAGATAGGTCGGAGAGCAGCATGATCACGAAATGCCACTAAAACCTAGCGGCGCTTGATCAGTTACAGATCTAAAAACTCGGGCGTGGGAAGATTGAGCAGTTCAAGCAATGGAGATGCAGCCATCAGTGGGAATATGTCGTCAGATATATGCAAATAAACGGGCTGATATCATCGAGAAGGAAGCCTCTTTAAATGGGTATTTTCTTCGTCACATTAGTGAGATAAGACCTTTGATTAGTCTGGCTTAAACCTTAGCACCCCTACTAGTGGACTCGGTTGCTTCATCACAAGGGTTTATATGAATACCAGCCCAGGATAAGCCCTTAAACTTAGCGCTCACCTGTTATCCTTCAAGAAACTCCGCTTACCCTACATACATGTCACTCAAGCCTTCCCAATCATTCGCTTTTGCGGGACAACACTAGCTCTTCTTCCCAATACCCTGAGTATTCATAAAATTGGCTAGGCTCAGCTCGCCACCAAGTGCGGCTGGGTTGGGATTGTTTTCTCTTGAGCAGTTTGCACAAGAAGGGGAAAAACAGTCCAGCGCCTTTCAACGAAATCAAACACTGATGGCCGCGCAGGGAAACTCAGCCCTGCACTAGTTCCACCTCGAGGGTGGCCAGTCCTCGAGGTGAAGAAAAAGTCTGGATTTCTTCTTGTCATAATTAGAAGTTAAATCATATCTATATGGCCTAACCTCATTCAAAAATAAAATGTCTTATAGCTTAGAGTATTAGCTTTTAGATGATATATCTATTAACATCCAATATGATTGTTAATCATCTTATTATAAGAGACGACTAAACTTCTATTCCGAACTTTTTCTTCCCCAAAACAGCCAATTTCATGAGAACTTACGGAATGTGTTAGTCGCTGAGGCCGTCGGCGTAGGCTATGCATCAATATGAGGCTATATTCTCACGCAGTTGATTGGCCATCACAATTAATACACAGCCCCCGGGCGGCGCCTAAGGCAGACTGCATAACAAAAATTATGAATCCCTTTTACCTTTCTTTTTCCTTCTCGTCAACCCCTCATGCCCAAAGCTCTGGACACACCAAGTATTTTCTGCAAAACCAACATGGCATCAAAAACGAACAACCCATCTCTATGTCAAGCTTGTCAAAATTGGAACAACGTCGATTCGTTCAACGATTGGTGGCAGACTGATTATGAGGCTTGGGTAACTCTGGACGAGATGGCGGCCACCCCAGCATGCATGATCTGTGCCGTTGCTAAATCATCAGTTGAGTCTCGACTTTCAACGATGGGAATCTCGTCACTATCTGCAGTACACTTTAACATTGTTGGGCCAAATTACTTGGTACATAACGCATATTCAAATCCTGCGCTTCTCTCTCAGATATCGATTTCGAGTTCAACGAAGACTGAGGTTCGGATCTTGTTGCACGTACGGGTCGAAGTGGACTCAAAGGACAGGCCAGCCACACTTGATTCTGGAGTGGAACATTCATTCTCTATTCACCCTCAAATTCTACTGATTTATTCGAAAAGCAATTTCACTCGGCGTTTTACCGATGTTCGGCAGTGGAAAGCCTCTCTGCTTAGTATTCCATTGTTGAACCAGTTCTTTCAGAGATTGGGGATGCAGGATAAGGTGGACATTAGGAATACCATTGTGCCTGGTGGAACTGAGCCCGCATGGTCAGCAGTCAGCACCGATCTTCGGACAGGCGTACTGAAATTTAAGAGAACAACCCCATCCCATCTGGTCAGCGTGCAGCCGTGGGAAAATCCCTTGTTTGATGTTGCGCTGCTGAAGCAATGGTTGTTGGGATGCGCGACTCTCCACGGTGGGCAGTGCCGGAAGAATCTGACAATCAACTTGAGTCCGTGATGAATTTCTAACTGCCGATCATAAAGCTCTTGACACATTGCTAACTCTATTGCCAGACAATTTGCCCTCGGAGTTCAGGGTCATCAACCTCAAATCCATGAGTGTCGAAAAGGCAACGTGCAACAAAGGTTTCGCGGCTTTGAGCTACATGTGGCCGCTCGAAAAGGACTCTGAGCGGGTTCAGCTTGAAAAGAAGAATCTCAAGTTGTTAGAGCAACCAGGTGGTCTTGCAAATCTCTCTGTACCACCCGTTATAAGAGATGCCATGTCGCTTTGTCAGAGGCTTGGTGAGACCTATATCTGGATTGACCGATTTTGCATCATTCAGGACGATGCCGCCTCCAAGCACGATCAGGTCAGTGGTATGCATCAAATCTTCCGGTCCGCCAGTTTCACGATCGTGGCCGCTCTTGACGAAAAGAACGCGCCAGGGTTGCCTGGATTTACCCATAGACCAAGGATTTCGTCCATCAACAAGCCTGAGAAGGAATTCGATGGTTCAAGCCTTGTCGTGAAAAAGGGGCTCGGAGTGGTCGACAACTGTATGTGGAATACCCGAGGTTGGACTTTTCAGGAACGACTTTTATCCACACGTCGCATCTACATCACCGAGCACGAAGTTCAATACGAGTGCTGCTTAGGATATGCTTCCGAGGACTTCACTCATTCTGCCCCATACGAGACGACGAGAAGGTCTGTCTCTCATCCAAAGGCAAAACGAGCCGTTGGTCAAGTTCCCGGGTTCTCCACCTGGCCCGATTACCCACAAATAATGAACTTTCACATCACTAACCACACTACTATTATCGATTATATGAACTGGGTAGCGGACTATACAGCACGCAAGCTTTCATATCCTTCCGACATCTTGAATGCATTCGCTGGTGTCGAGGGAAGTCTCAAGCCCATATTCAGCTCATCATTCCATTATGGACTACCAGAAAAGTATCTTCACATTGCATTGATGTGGGAGCCTGACCCCGAAATTGCCCTTAGAACAACAGGAACTCCAATCCCGAGCTGGAGCTGGGCCAGCATTACCACAGGCTCAAACTATACTTGGCTGTCAATCGATAGCAGCAAGAATCTGAGGGTGGTTAGTCTAGTGTGTTTCCACTACCAGACCCCTCAGACTGGACTACAGAGATTGAACGTACAAGAGTGGTGGGTGGACAAAGAAATGCCCCTTGAAGACTTTCGTAACCGGGACAATATTCCTTTCCGGCTTCGAGGCAGAAAATTCTCGGCCAAAGAAAGAAACGATAGAACATGGAGAGAGTGTCCGCAAAGCCCATGGACGACTCTTCAACGGCAAACCTTGGACCCCGAAGCGTGTAGGATGGCCGCTAATCTCTCGGGCTGTCTCGTTTTCAATACCACAGTCGCAACTATAAACTTTCGTACACACCAAGACGGGCCGACGAAAAGCTTTGTTGGGCTATTGAGCGTTGGAAATGATATGGTGATCTTGCGTATTGGTGAGCAGGAAATTGGGCGCCTAAGAAGTGTTCCTTCACATTGGCAGGAGCGCATAAAGGCCTCGAGAGATCGAGTTGGGGACATCATTGTGATATCTGGCACTTTCGTGAGTCGGCAAGAACAGTATGATGTGCG
The DNA here is from genome assembly GCA_014898835.1 of Fusarium lateritium. Classification (NCBI taxonomy): domain Eukaryota; kingdom Fungi; phylum Ascomycota; class Sordariomycetes; order Hypocreales; family Nectriaceae; genus Fusarium; species Fusarium lateritium. Next base: position 37,707 of record JAAVTZ010000041.1, on the reverse strand, counting down.
TTTTGGTCGGCTTGGTTCTGACTTCGGTATGTGGCAGCTACGCGTCATGTTAATTGATCGCGATAGCTCTCATTCACATGTCGCCCGTCGTATTGCAGTTGGCTACGTACGTGCGCATCTGTGGAAATTTTGTTCACCGAGGTGGGAGACAGTTGTTTTATGTTGATTGTGTTCAGAGAGAGGAAACATATGATCATCTTTGGGCAGTTTGAATGTTCCTTTTTGGTTTTTATATAGGTTTGGATAGGGTCCTGGTGATAGTTCCTATATTAAAGATTTCATTATCCACATAGTCCCTATCGCCTTCCGACTTCGTAGGACTTTGTGAAATCTGTTGAATTGTAGGTTGAAAATTCTATTTCCCAACCTGCTATATCTAGGTTTTGGATTCATCATCCATTCATTGTCTGCTCAGGTCCCGATATGAGATTCGATTATCATCTCAAAGTTTTCAGCTCCTGTGTGGCTACTTGGTCCGTATTTTACAAGAAGTCAAGTTGTTTCAAGCAGACGAAAGAATGTGCGGAAAGGATGTTTGAGGATGATCATCAGTGGCATAGATTGCATACTGATGCCGCACGCTGGGAATCCCCTTTCATAGGCAAAGCGGGATATTAATCATCTTTTAAAATCGTTAATTTTCATCATTTTGAATATTAAATCAAGCTAATTTCATTCACATTCAAACCCTTGATGATGTTAAGTATGATATAGCCAATATCCAAGTAATGAGAGCAACAGTAATCTCTTCCTAACGTCACAGGTATGCAGCCGATGAAGGCTTTATCATGGAACAATATTATATTCACAAACGAATCACTACTGGACCCATCCTATCATTCTTGCATGTCTTCTTCCTCCTTCCTCTTCCACCATTCGTTGAGATATTCCGCGATCCCGTCATGACCCTCATTCCGAGCATAGCTCGCAGCCCGCTGGCAACGCGTCTCCAACAGCTCAGGTTCATCATCATTCTCGAGAAGTAAGTGTATAACATCAAGCCTTCCGTGCTCCGCAGCACCCTCAAGGGCCGTACGGCCATCAATCGCAGCACCCAAAGCATTAATATTCGCTCCATTCTCAAGAAGCAAGACGACTATGCTCAAGTGACCCATTATTGATGCGTGCTGCAGAGCAGTCATACCTCGATCATTGACTGCTGGTTCATTAACATCTCCGCCGTCTGAGATCAGTTGTTGGACCTGGGAAATATTTCCAGAACCCGCTGCCTTCTGCAAACTGGTCAATTTGTCTCGCTTACCCACAGAGTGATTTGAAAGTAACTCAGGGTCAGCACCTGCTTGTAGAAGCTTGTCCCTGGCAGCTCCACGACTTAGTTGCAGCGGGTATCCTTTTTCTGTTGAATACGCATTCACGTCTGCCCCGAAGGTGATGAATAATTCCAGCATTTCAGGACAGACCTGTTCCGGGTATGATTCGAGGACAAAATGTATAGGCCTGATATCACATTCCGGGAAAGGCTGGTCGGGGTCAGCACCATGCCACAGCAATAACTTGACGATGTCAATGCGCCAACGTTTTAGAGCGATCATAAGGCACTTAGAGGCTCTGTAATCCTTGACGTTGGCCCCTGACTCCAGAAGCATTTCCACGCACTGAGCAGAGGGTCTTTGAACTGCCTCGACGAGTGGTAGGTCCTCCCACAGATCCCCTGGTTTCTCGCAGGGCTCCTTGTTCGCATCGACTCCGAGGTTCAATAGGGAGCGGAGCGCATGAGGCCACGGTTGTCGAATAGCAGCAATCATAGGGCTGAGAGGTGACTCCTGTGGATCAGGATCAGCGCCTCGAGCGAGGAATAAGTCAAAAATCTCCTGGTCTTCTCTTGCTATAGCAAGAACAAGAGGCGGGAAAAGGCCTTCATTCACATCTGCTCCAGCGTCAAGCAAGCTTCGAGCCACCAAGGAATGACCTTCTCGAACGGCGGTCCCCAGGGCCGCTTGGAAAGTCGAATGAGTTGTTTCGGCGCATTCACTCATGACCCAGTTGACAACTTCGATTTTTCCAGATGATGAAGCTGCTGGCAAAGCCGTTCGACCATCTTTCAATAACGGTTTGATGATATCCGGTTCCAATCCGATCAGATATTCAACAATTGCTAGGTTTCCTGAAGACAAGGCTGCATCTAGACAGGTTACTATGGTCCCATCAGCCTTTTGAGTGCAGACACTGCCGCCGTAAGAGATGAGATGAGCAAAGAAATCTAGATCTCCAGACTTTGCAGCGATTTGTACAGCCGTTTGAGCTCCAGGTGTGATGGCGGGATCCGCGTTCACATTAGCTCCGGCCTCCAACAGCGCATCAACAAGCTTCCTTTGTGTCAAGTAATACCGTACGCCGTTGGACAAGTCCTCACAAGCTTGCTGCAATGGTGTTGGCAGAGCTCGATCGCGAATGTCGGGATTCGCACCCATTTTTAACAAAAACGTGGTAACAGAAGGGTGGCAACATGTAATCGCTACCTGAAGGGCTGTCTGATTGCGTCCTGATGGGTCGGAATTTAACTTATCGATATCTGCTCCCGCTGCAAGAAGACGCTGAATGATGGCTATTTCACGTTCCATTCCGGCGGGCGCTGAGGAGTAAAGGTAGGATTTACTGAGATCTGTTTGCTTGAGACCGAGTTTAAGTCCAAGTCGGGGAATGTTAGGATCAGCTCCCTTTGCAATCAGGTAGTCGAAGATATCCTGATTGCCATACTTGACAGCTGTGGCAAGAGCTAGGGGGTCATGCACATTGGCTCCGACCGAGATTAACGCTTTGACGCAAGCAACATCGCGCGTCTCAACGGCCAACAACAAAGGTGTCCCGTGACCCTCTAATTCCATGTTGGAGTCTGCCCCTGCATTAAATACCATGTTGATCATTTTCCGGTCCCCGCTCTCGATCGCTCTCCTAATGACCTCCGGTGTGATGTGAGCTCCAGCCTCGATTAATATTTTGACGCAGTTGAGTTCCTTGTTCTCCACGGCTAGGCCCAAAGGAGTGTATTCGGCACTTCCAACGTCAACACTAGCCCCGGCATTGAGCAATAGTTCAACGACGTCGTACCCACCCAGGTTGTCAAGTGCAAACATCAATGGGGGTTGACCGTTGTCCTTGGTAATATGGAATCTGTTCGGATCGGCCTTGTTCTGAAGCAAGAGCTTCACGATATGGCTGTCATTGCGGATGGCTGCTATTTGAAGAACAGAAGAAAATCCATCCAAAGTGTCTTTGGCCTCTGGGTCGGCTCCGTGCTTTAGGAGTAATTGAGCCTGTTTGAAATGCCCACGAAATGTGGCACCGATTAAAAGCTTCGATAGGAGAACTTTGGTAGTAGGTCCCCGTATGCGACATATATTCTCATAGAGATTGTCAATACCCCCTTGTGCAGAATCCCGGGTAGAAATGAAGCTGAGCAAGTCGTATGCCACGACGGGGTCCAAGAGGTTGTTGGTGCAGCGATAGATAGCCCACTCAATGATCTGAACCCATGGATTGGGGAACAGGCCTCGAAAAATTATTTCCGTATTGGAGCTTGGCCTTTCGGGTACTTGAGCCTGAATAGTCGACATAACCTGCTGAATGGCAGTTGTGGTCTCGCTACTGCAGCCACGCTGTGTCAATACGATCTCGGCGAGCATTGAAATGTCGCTTTGATCTAATTGTACGTTTTCCAACGATACAGCCTGCTGAGAATTGATGCTAGACACATCGGGTCCATTGACTTATACCGTTAATAAGAGTGACTATCCTTGGGCATCAGAGGCCATACTCAAAGGACGCACAGAACACTGGAACTGGAACCAAGGAGTTCTGTCTCTGACGACAAAACTTTGAAAGAAACGTGGTGGCGTCATTGCGGTAATGGCCGAGGGACTATGCTTTGGAGATTCGACTTCCCGATCGTTAGAGTTGTCACTTTTGAGAAGAAGGATTTGGAGTGATTACCAGAAGGTCCATACGACTGCACCCAGCCATATCTACCCAACTCCTTCTTCAGCTTTGCCACTGAGACAACCTTGCCCTTCATGACAATTTCTGTGTCCTTGCCGTCGAACTTTCGCTTCCTGATCAGTTGCTCTGCGTGTTTCCACTCACCTTGTGTCGCGTTCTTCTTCATCTTCCAGCTTGTTAGCTTGCGGATGTACTGAGCTTTCCTACTCTGTAATTAGCATATTGATAATCCCGTCAAGTCTTCAATGGAACTGGATGGGCGAACTTACGTGGCGGAAAACTGGTGAAGTTTCTTCATAATATCAATAACCTCGCCAAGCTTTTTGTTTAGAACGAGGTACAAATCGCGTATTTGCTCTTTGTGTTCCTCCCATCGCGATTCTGGAATCCTTTCTGGCTGAGACATGTTGGAAAGAGGTATGGTGAGAAGAAGGTTGAGAGCATTGAGAGAGCCTGATTTACCGCGGGCAAATCACTGCAATATATACCTGAGACCAGGGAAAGAGAAAGCTGAAATGATTCTTGACCGTAGCCTCGAATGATCAGTTCCCCACCCACATGCGGCGCTGTTGGCAGTTTGGCATTGGCTACTTGTTCTGTGGCTTGGAGTGAGTGTGTCAGCATTGATTACATAGGTTCCAGACTGGGCACCGATTGGCTGCATCCAAAGTTTGCGCTTGGCGTCTGGGGTTAAGTTGTACCTTATGCACCGATTTCCGGCGCCAAGATTGTGGGTTCTAGTCGAGTCTGTTCATTGGGTACATCCCGAATTCGCGTTTCCTGAGACACCTCAAGATCGCTCTGAGGCTGTAACAACACCGTTGATTGATGCACTGCAGATGGGGCCAAGATCCTCAGCGTTCATTGGAGAGAACCGAAGTTTGCGCGTCCCAACTGACCGAGACTTTGCTCTAGCATGAGGCAGTCAAATAACGTGCAGCGACACTTCCATAGGACATATCCAAAGTTCGCATGTTGATCGGTCCCCACACGGACATTCGAGGCTGCGCCCCCCAGCATCCTGCCTCAGTCGTCCAAAGCTTTGAACTCCCAATATTTCCGCTTATATATACCACCCTTAAGATGAACAGATTTCTTGCCATGTTTCTTGCCTGCACACAGTTGCCGATGACCTATACGAAGTCAAGGTCAGGAATCCTGATAGTCTCTATTCTCTTTCATCACCCTAACTGTATATCGCCATCTCACCATCGTCAATATCGCACACAGATAGTAAGCAGGAGCCTACGCAACCCTTATCTCTTTACTTAATGGTGACTTTTATAGCATTTTTACTCTCCGGATTTGGTGGACCTGATGGCCCTTTCGACCGAGGCCTTAATCTCCATAATTGGAGTCGTTATCAATGTTCCGGCTGCGGCTATCATTCTTTGGAGGATTTGCAGGCGCCAAGACTCGAGAGATACCTCACTAGAAGAGCCAAGTCAGTCTCGTTCCTTGGCCAACTAATATCTTTCGGTTACCACTGACATTTTGACGCCTTGCAGATGACACGCATCTAGATGAGGTGCAGCCTGATGCTTACCGACGTCTTCATAGCAGGACCTCGACCTTGAACCATCAAAGCCTTGCACAACATCAGCTCGTAACACCTTTTGTCGCAGTATCAATAAATGGCTTCAATGACCAGCAAGCAGATTGATGGATACGTGGCGTGCCCATTGGCGGGATAGAAGTTGCAGCTTGCAACGGCTCCTAGCTTCATGGTTGCGGGCAGTTCGGCCCGACCCTAGCATCCCAACCTTGATCAAGCCTTGCAGAGATTTTCACTTGCATCATCTTCTCAATAGCTAACACACGATCACATTCAAATGCAGTTACCTCATTCAATGGCCATCTACATACACTCTCCAGTACATCTTCACTTCCAAATTGTATAGTCACTGTGTCGCTGCCTTACGTTCTGCGTGTTGAAAATTCTTGTGCTCAGGCGCGTCCGGTTGCGTGCCGCCTTGTGTGAAGTACCAACGTTGAAAGCAAGCATCTCGCCCAGATTGAAAACTTCGACAGGTCTTAGGGAATTGGAATACATTCGATGGTATTCTTTGCTTTCCAGACGCAAAATGTGGCCTGTAAGTCCTCTTTTTTAGAGACAAACCAGGGAACATGCTTAGGTGAATGATCATCAAGCTCGTGCGCTTGGTAACATTCCATCTACTGAAAAATGCGCGCGCAAATGCCGCTGGTATGGGAAATTATTCTAACTACTGTGGGGCTCACACATATGATTATTCTAAGAAGTCGGGCTTTTCTTTTCATCATCTCTCATATGGGTCATCGGGGGGTGTGAATGAGTGTCTACATGAGAATAGTCACGGCACATTCACCGGGTGCATCCTTTTCCACACGCAACAGCAAAAGCACCATAATCTTTGGAAATCTTCGACGTACAACAAGTCTTGAATGGAGTTGCGTATAGAGGCCGCCGCATTAGCTGTACTACTGCAGTATCTCTTCCACCAGGTGATGATAAATGGTGGAACATGCATAAGACTAACCACCTTGCATAGTTCCAGTTAGGTGGCTTCATTGATACCGTAAATATTCGTGAAATTGGCCAGGGCCGGCGTGGTGGCAATGAAGATCTGGGTTGGGTAGACTCTCGAGATAGCGAATAGCACAAATAGGTAAATCATAAATCCGCGACGATCTGACGCTTGCTCGCAGATTCAGCCAGTAGCCGATGCGCAGATAGACTCGTCCTTGTAGTAGTCCCAAGCCGGGCCTGTGTAATTTTACGAATATTTACGGTATGTCTGGCAGTGCGATAATGAACGAAGGAGAAAGCTCTGTGCTTGAAGTAGGACAAATCTTGGAGTCGGATGGAACAGACTTGGGACTATCGAGTATGAATATAATGTACTTGCGAGTGCATAATGACCATTGGTGTGGTGGAAAAGTCAGAACTTCTGGTAGAGGTCATATTTAAGATGAAACCTCTACAAATCAAGCTCAGATAATAAGCTCTTCTAGCCGTACGGCTCGGGCCGGCCCGCTCTTGCGCTAAAGCCTGCGTCAACTCTTGGGTTTCTTTACTTTCCAAGAACCTCGGCTACATCGGCTCAAACAGGGAACCCGCAAACCCCTCCTCAATAATATCGAATCAGTGCATATCTACAATTGGAACCTGGCCTCCCGATTAACTTGATGAGATATGCATACAGAAGTACGCAAGAAGACCCCATCGAAATAATCGACTATATGCTACGTCTCTCACAACGCTTATGAATTAATTATAGGGCTGTATTCAGTAATCGAGGTTGACCGGGAGGTTTGGCGTGTGGGTAACAACGGCATTTCTCTACGCCTTGATCTACCGACAGCAGGGCTTAGACTTGTTATTATAAATGTTATTAAAGAAGGCTACTAGTTATTATTAGTAGCTGCCTCCGTATCTTGATTCTCTTGTGTATCTGATTATTGTAAGGGTAAGTTAAGCCTCTACAATGTCGAGTCCATTATTGTGTTGCAGAAACATCACGTGTCAGGTCCCGTGACCAAGGAGCAGGCGGGTCATAAAACAAGAAGCCAGACTGACTTTACCTAGAGATTTGTTCTCTAGATACTCTCCACTTTGATATACTTTTCACTGCCTCTTGAAATGCTTGTTGGATCTCGCGATGTATGTATAGTAATATGCGCTTAGAACAGATCCAAGCGTCCAAGCGCCACGTTCGTAGTGAATTAACCAAAGATTTGTCTCTCTGCCTATGATTATAAGTGCGCTATCGAAATACGCTGTACATACATGGTACTATAGATGGTCTAAATCCCCGCAAAAGTGGTTGCAGTAGTATTTAGGTTACCAAAGGGATGCCATATCCTGTTCATCGCCTCGGGAAACCATCGAATCAGACACAGGCCATCGATATAAGTAACTAAAAACTAGTTAGCGTCGTTACCACGGTGGAACGGGTGGATGAATGGGGGCGAGTCTTTGTGTTCTGGATTAGGAAAACCTTACCGAGTCGATGATATTCGGGGTTATCTCAGGTGCTGTTAGGAAAATTCCACAATCAGCTATCTTTTACTGTCATCGCCTCCCATTAGAGGTATTTAAAGCCAAAATACGGAGCGTCTGGTCGAAAATAGCACACCCAAGCCTGGTAACACCGCCATGCTTACCCTACAGCTACGGAAAGCCGAGAAAGCTGAATGACCGCTGATGCACAATGGGAAACCACTTAAACCCTAGCAGTGTGTATCATGATGAAACTGGTGGGCTCATTATTGCTGTCGCACTTCCATCGGATAATATTGAAAGGAGTTTGTTGAAACCTGGATGAGTCTTACGACCGAGAAGTAATCATAATGTGTGTTATTGGACATGAGCGGCTTAGTTTATTAGCATAGGTGCGAGACCCAGACTCGTATGTCTATCTACCAAACCCAGAAAAAAACCTTACTTGACCAAGATAATGGGAAAACGTATTGGGGCAAAAACACGCCGGGAACGGAATTGGTTGTATTGAGGTCGGTCCAAGAATATGGGATTATTGGCACTATTGGCAACGTATATCCCATGGTGTTTAAACATTCCCGACCCGGTTAAAAACTGAAAAAGTCTCCGAAACAGCCGAATTCTGTGGTTACCTATGTCGCAAGTCAACCAAATTGAAGACTCCTCGGAGTCCAATTAGGGTTCGAATGCTAGGGCTGGGCCGAACTTCCGGCAACTTTAAAGTTCTGGCCGTTGTAAGGCGCAATACTGTTCCGACTCGTCGACATACGCTATAATAGTCGTTTGAAGGTGTTGTAAGCTTTGTGGCTGTTTTCATCTCATTATCCAATTACTTGATTCTCGCGCGATCCGGTTTCAGGTCCAGGAAACAACGTGGGAAAGGCCCGTGCACCTGGCAATAGTCATCACCACCTTTCCTTTGTTTAAGCCCACAGCGACCATCAACTTCGCTTCTGGAGGGCAAAACAAGGCGAGACATGTTGAACCATACTCCTCAGATCCATAAATTTATTGAGACTTCTTATACAATAACTCATTGTAAATCTTATACTCCAAATTGTCCAGTTTTGCCTATTGTTGGATGCCACAATGCACGCAGATGAACACTACCCGTTGAGTAAGTACTGGTCAACAAACAAAACAAACTTCTTTCGCGAGAATCGGCAGAAAATTTCCGTCCCGCGCCATCTCCTTTCCAGAGACCCTCCCACTGTGATCCTTATTCATGGTGGGTGTTCCAACGCTCGCCGATCCTAGAAACACTTGCGAATGGGGTATGCTGCTGTTTCAATACAGTGGGGCATTTCCCTCAGTGGCGACAGTACTCGCATCCAAGATATTGCGTCACGTTGCCAATCAACACTGCATTTTCAAGCCATCACATGGCCAGCTAGCAGAGGGGTTGGTGAGACGTCACTAAACCACTAAAAATTCAGGCTCCGCAGTACAACCGACTACCTGAGACGCACTTGCGGGCGGCTCTACCTTTAGAGGCGAGGGGTCTTTATGTAGTGAGACAACTGAATTTAGAATGGCACAGATTGAGTATGTAGCAATGATTCGTAAATAGAGCTCAAACTATACCATAGGTATGATAATATAACTGAGATGTTATAAACACGTTAATAAGTACCTCAAGTGTTAGCCTGGGGCCTAAAGTAAGTGAAGTGGTAGAAAGAATTTATATACTTTATACTCAGCATTCCGATGATACATTCGCCCTGTTTGATACCAATATGCTACAATTATTTCTTTTTCATCGAGTACTAATAACGGAAGCCTCATCTCCAACGCCGCCTTGCTGAGTATCGAGATACCTCCATCGAACTTAGGCTATTTGCGACACAATTAGCCTTTATCGTTGAGAGCCACATGACGAGTATTTGCACATTATGCAACCTCCAGATTCTCACTCGAAGGCCAACAAATGCTTTGGCCATTTTACGCTCCCCCCAATACAGGCAGGTACTAAGCTCTTTCTGCAGCCACCATCACACTCAAGCACTACAAGGGAGGCAACAATGATTGCGTGGTCAGGGAACAAAACTGTATTGATACGCCGCGCTGGTGCATCAGCACAATGACTACGCTTGGCGTGGACGTCAGGCTCTCGCCCGGTGAAGGTGTATAGCGGACCAACTGACGTTTCTAGTCGTGCGATCCGGGCAAGAAAGTGAACGTATTCACTACCTTGCATCCCTCTACAACAGGCTTAGCGGTACTAATATTAGTATGAATGTGCTCCGCCTTCTTTTCCGGATCACGCCCGTAGATACGGTACCAGACGGATAATAATAAATAAGAGTAGAGCTCAGCGTAGTCTGCCGTTCTAAGGATCAGACCTGGACTTGACAGCTCTGCACACCAACATGGGGGACTTTCCGGAGCCAACCAGATTTGCCTTGCTAGTTGGAATTGACTTTTACCTTCAAGGTGAAGCCAGAAACACTAAGGGCAATCGACTTGTCTTAAACCAGCTCCATGGGGCCGTCAACGATGTAAATGGAATCCGTCGCTTTCTGAAAGATCGTTTCGGTAACGAACTCCACACCACTGTACTCACTTCCTCGCCTGCTGCGCAAGATTCCAAGGAACCAATCGAGGCGCGTCATACTTGGCCAACCTTTGAAAACATCAAGAATACATTCAATCTAGTACTTAAGAATGCGAAAGCTGGAGATCTATTCTTCTTCCATTACTCAGGCCACGGTGCGCGACTCCCAAGAACTTCGAGATCTCCCAACAAAGAAACAGACCCTTCGTTACTCACCAGCAACTTTTGCCAAGGAGGGCGACCAGTCCGTGGATGGGAATTAAACCACTGGCTGGAAAAGTTGAACCAAAAAAGGGTTCAGGTCATTGTTCTTCTAGACAGCTGCTATTCTGGCGGCTCATGGCGTGAAGGTTTTCAATTTCGGACACCCGACACGCGAATCGAGATTCCCAATCTACCAAGTGACGAGGTTGTTGTCGAAGGGACTGTGTCAGATTCACCCACCAGAGACAGTCATCTGGAAACAGCCTGGTCCATCAACCCCGAAGGCTTCACTGTCATGGCAGCATGCGACAGTCACGAGAGAGCTGCTGAGATAACCAGCGGCATACCAGGCGGAGCTTTCACCAAAGCATTCTTGGAGCACTTTCAACGCAAGAAGATAACCGATTACCATTTGACGTATCGAACACTTCGCGATTCACTGGCCCCCAAGTTGACGAATCAAACGCCGAGAGTGTATGGTCGAGATCGGCTTCTCTTCTTTGGGACAACGGAGCCCTTCTCAATCCCACCAGTCATGTCAAAGATAAACGGAGACCGCATCACCCTTCCGATAGGAGAAGTTCATGGCATTGAGACAAGGTCAGAATTCGTTCTTTGCGGTGACCCAACAACCTGCATCTCGATAGATCAGGTCGAGGACGATACCTGCAGCGCCAAAATCCCTCCCATTCTTTCCTCAAGACAGCATCAATCGTATCCTGGCCAGTCCCATCTATTTATACCATCAAGATGGAGCTTTGGAAATAAATTCTTCCAGGTTCTGGTAGATCCTATGTTGGGTGCTAGCTTCCATCAGGGTCTCGAACAAGCTCTGAAGCAGCGCATCGCCAGTAGTTTTCAAACTCTTGATGACATCAAGAAATGTGACTCAGACGCACTACGATTAGTGAGACGAGGCGATTTTATCGAGATTCACGTCCCAAAACGGCTGACTGGTTACCAAGGAGCTGTCCGCGGCTTGTCTCAAGATATACATGATCATCAGATTATGGAGATGTCAGCAGCTGCACTCACCCATTTGGGTAGGTTCCAGCAGATTCTACATTTGCGTGGTGATGACACTTGTGGCAACGGGGTACCTTTTAAAGTCTCTGTTGAGAAGAAGCAGGCGAACGAAGGAGCTCTGGGCACTGCTGAGTTTGCTTATCGGCTCCACAACAGATGCTCTGATAAGCTCTATGTTACGGTACTAAACCTCGGTCCTGGGTTCCACATTCAACAAATCTTCCCTACAAATGATTCTCCTAAAGAGGTACATAGTGGCAGCGGATGCCACTTTAGCTTCAAGACAGATCTTCCAGATAAACTCAAAAACATCGGTGCCACTGGAGAAGTCCGTCATCGGGACATCATCCGTACCTTAGTCACGAAGAACAAGGCGGTTTCATGGAAAGTGTTGGAACTTCCTCATATTTGGGATGCACCAGCGACCAAGATATCTGCGCAGAATCCGTGTTGGCGAGATGCACGTGCTGTTGAAACGTTCGAACACTGGGTTGTCGACCGGGAAGTATTTCTGTAATGCGATAGATGTAAGTGAAGGGTGCAGGCACAGATTTACTTTTGTTTATTATAGTGATCATAGTATGAAACAGACTGCAATACATTAGTTAGACATGACTTGATCTAACTATATCGACATCGAAGTTAGATTGTTGAACAATAAGCTAGATATTGAGGCCGCTTCTAGAGAAAAGGAGTGTCTATCAGCCATGAACATCATTTGAAAAACCCAACCAGGTGAACCTACCAGCCTGTTCGATTGGGCCTACATAATCATTTTCATGACCAAAGTTAGCTCTGTTGCTAGCGTCTTCACAACGTGGGCCGATACAAACCAAGAACTACCAGCCTGCTTAGCCGCCAAGGGGCCCTGTAGCCTCTCTCCAATAAGCAGCCACAGTGTTTACCAGCATGTGTTGGAAATGTCTACCAATCATTCGCCCGATGAGTCAGTCATGCTTGGGCGCGTAAGCATGGATATACATCCCAATAACACACATATCGGTAGTGGTGTCTTGAAAGGAGTGGTGATGATGCTGTGTCTCACCTGCAACTCGCATGCCAAGAGATAAGCAGACGCGAGTGCATGTTGACTTGCTTTCTCGCTTCGGTATCATGTGTCCCTGTGCAGCCTTAATCTCACGTTTTTGCCTTAACCCCGCCTGATCCTCTACTTTCTGACATCTTTCCCCGCTTCCTCTCACATAGGCTGCAGACAAAATCGCCCCCGTGTGTTATCGACGCTAGAAGCAGCTTTGTCAATCCTCAAACATTCGCTCCTCGTAAACAATGAAACACCAAACTCAGGAAATGGAAGAGATTCAAGGGCGGATGCAGGATATACTCGAACGTATCGAGCGGGTTCCTCATGGAGACCCATCGTGGGTGAAACATATGAGCTACCTCAGCTATCTCGAGTGGCATTTGTATCTTCTGACATCTGATCCAACTGTTCTCGATGGATGCATTTCCACTGGACTCGAAGCTATCAAGGCCATGGCTCGAGATGATCCGGATCGTGGAGCCTGGTTATCTGAACATGGATCGCGTCTAGGGCACCGATACTCCATGAAAGGCGCTGAAGTCGATCTGGAGAAAGCAACGTGCTTGACACGTGAAGCAGTGCAGCTCATACCCAATGACCACCCCGCGCGGGCTACGGTTTTAGTCAAACATGGAGTTGTCTTATCACAATCCGGCTCTCAACCTGACCTTGAGGAAGCTGTTATTGTGATAGAGGAGGCTACCAGTATGACTGAAGACAGTGAACTTCTATTTGAAGCTCGAAAGAACCTGGAGGCTATCTTCCACGCGAAATATCGTTTGTCGGGCGAGGTGGCCGATCTGCAGCAATCCATCAAGTTCGCTCGCTTGGCTATCGCTTCAATTCCTAACGATTCTGAGCGACAAGCTATCTCCTTAGGTAACCTATTCGTTCGACAGAGGGATTTGTATCTAGAAACAAAGGCCTCTGATGCTCTCGCTGAAGCAGTCAGAACTGCACAACAGGCCTTGGACGTCACCCCGAAGGACCACCCACAATATGCAGTCAGTTTGACAAATTATGGGACAGCACTCTTTAACCGATATGAACTATCTGGTGCACGGGTTGATCTAGAAAACTCCATTCAGTTTGTCAAAAGTGCGATCGCACTACTAGCTGAGGATGATCCACTGAGGGCGCATGATCTGCGAAACTTGACTGATCGGCTGGGGCAGAGATTCCGTATAACAAGAGCACTGGAGGATATACAAGAAAGCGTTGAAGTGGGTATTGAAGCGCTTGCTGCGACACCACGGGACCACCCTGAGACAGCGTTATTTTCTAGTAACGTCGCGCTTCGTCTGACTATTCTATCCAAGGAAACACAGACACTGCCTGACTTAGAGCAGGCGATTGAAGCAGCAACAGAGGCTTTGAATATCACGAATGAGATGGATCCATGGTGGGGGCAACTCATCAACAACCTAGGTTACCTTTTGGGGGAGAGGTATTCCAGAGTCGGCAGGGTGTCAGATTTACACAAAGCGATCCATCTTGGAGAACGATGTGTTGAAACGACTTCTAAAGACCATGACTCACGTTCGGAGAGAATCATGAACTTGGCGACCAACATCAGAGAACGATACGCTATGTTTGGAGTGGCCGCTGATATACGCAAGGCTGTTGCGTTAGCTCGCGAAGCACTAGCCGGACTTCGCCGCGGCGATACAGATCGCATCAGATTCCAGACTTCTCTGGGGTTATGGCTTGGCGACCTGTCCTTGGAAACAGAACAAATCTCCGATCTTGAAGAGGGAATCCGGCTTGCAAGGCTGGCTTACAACGAGTCTCTGTCTGATCAACTGAGTGATTTCAACTGTTCGGCCAACCTTTCCAAACTTCTTTCTCTCAAGAGAGGAAGCAACACTGAGAGCGATTCAATTGATGAAGCTATTCACATCACCAGGAAGGCTCTGGCTGATATGCCAAAGAGTCATCCAAACCGCCATATGCAATTGGTAAACCTCGCGTCATACCTTGGAAGTAGATACCAGGAACGTGGGGAAAGCTCCGATCTAGACAATGCTATCAAGGTTGCAAGAGAGGCTTTGGACTTAACTGAACGTTCATCGTCCGCCTACTTTGAAGTCCTGAACAACACGAGTACCCTTCTTGGGACGAGATACTCCAAAAGTGGGAACCCTACTGATCTCTTCGAGGCGATGCAGCTCATGTCAGGAGCCCTGAAAGATATTGAAGATGATAATCCAGTAAGGACAACTCTCTTGAACAACACGGCAAATCGAATGAGCGACCAATATGCGAGGACTGGGGACATCACCAACCTAGAGGATGCAATTCGCTTAGCCCGAGAGGCAAGTGAGACAAACCTCAAAAGCCGCAAAAGTAGAGCATTGAGGACTCTCGGTACACTTCTAGGAGAGAGATTCCTGGCAAAGGGGGAACTCGTAGACATCAACAAGAGCATCGAAATTCTAGAGCATGTCGTAGCCGATACACCTACAAGCCATCCTGACAGGTCTAGCCTGCTTAGCAACCTTGGCATTCGTCTTGGAGAACGTTATGCACGAACCGGAGCAATAGGGGATCTCGACGGATCTATTCTCTATATCAGAGAAGCCGTTAATAAGATATTTAAGGGGCATGTAGATTGGGTCGGGATATCAAGCAACCTGGCAGCTCGGCTCGGCGAGAGATACACCAGGATTGGGCGAATGTCGGATCTTGACCATGCCATTGGCATTGGCAGGGATCTCTTGGCCTCCGACGCTACAGGCTTGAGCAACCCGAATCGTTCGGTGATCCTAAATAACCTTGGGATCCGGCTGAGTGATAGATACACAAGAACAGGGCGATTGGAAGACTTGGACGAGGCAATTCGGCATGCGACGGAGTCTCTCTACTCTCTTCCCTCTGGCCACGCAGATTTGGCTGGGCGACTCCAGAGTCTCGGGACTCGACTGAATGAGAGATACCGTAAGACGGCTGAGGACGACGACTATGTTAAGTCTTTGGACATTGGGAGGAGGGCAGTTCAGGCTGCACCTCTCGGCCACCCCTTGCATTCCGCCTGCTTGAAGAATGTGGGCGACCTCTTATTGATCAGGTTTCAACAGACGGAGGCATTTCCTGACCTAGAAGAGTCTATCCGGATCTTACGTGAAGCCGTTGACTCGAGTCCCAAAGACCACCCAGATCATGCAGAGAGGCTAGGAGGCTTGGGAGACGCGCTAGGGGAAAGCTACGTCTGTACTAAAGATCTCAATGTGTTGGACGAGGCAATCTCTTGTCATCGATCCGCCGCAAACCAGGGTAACGCGGCTCTCATCGTCCGGATAAGGGCTACCAGGCAATTGCTGAGAGACTTCGCTGTCAGATCCCAGTGGAAAGAAGCGTTTCAGGCGGCAGAGGCGGCACTCAACTTGTTGCCGCAACTCGTTTTACGATCGCTGGATAACTCTGACAAGCAACACCTCCTGGGCCAGGTAGCGGGTCTAGCATGCGAGGCTGCATCAACCGCAATCATGGGAGTCAAATCCCCGATGACGGCTCTCAAACTTCTCGAGCAAGGTCGTGGTATTCTTGCAACATCAATCGAAGACATGCAAACTGACATCATTGATCTGCACTCAAGTTACCCGGCATTGGCAAACCAATTCGTGGATTGTAAGGAACTGTTCGAACGCGTCAGCAGCAGAAACAAAGAAGTGGCAGATTCGACACAAGTCAGCCAACAATACGAAGCTGAGCGCCGATTTGATGATGTGATTGGGCAAATTCGTACTAAACCTGGGTTTGAAGACTTCCTTCTAGCCCCGAGTATATCCAAGATGCTAGCTGCTTCACTCCACGGGCCAATTATCATCATCAACATCAGCATGTTCAACTGCGGCGCCATTACTATTGATGCTCGTGGCGAATGGGCCGTGAGTCTTCCCCCCGTCACCAAAGACGATATTGACCGCAGAGCACGATTCGGCAACTTGGACAGTCTAGAAACTCTTGAGTGGCTATGGGACGTCATCGCGAAACCCATCCTAGATCACCTTGGCCTTACACACACCCCGACAGATGGCAACTGGACGCATATATGGTGGATTCCTACGGGAGCGCTTTGCAAGTTCCCACTCCACGCAGCCGGGTACCACTTAAGGAACACAGGTGAGACAGTGATGGACAGAGCTATCTCATCCTACAGTTCATCAGTAAAGACATTAATCTCGTCCCGTCGAGCTCCTATCAAGCAGCCACTTGAGTCAAAAGCATTGCTCGTCGCTATTGAAGAGACCCCTGGCTACGTTCCGCTTCCTTTTGCGCACCAAGAAGTCGAAGCTATTCGCGGAATCTGCACCTCCATGAATTTGAGTGTTATGGAGCCCAGGCGGCAAAAGGACGACGTTCAACGATGTCTACAAGAATGCAGCATATTTCACTTCGCTGGCCACGGCCATACAGACGAAAGTGACCCGTCTATGAGTCATTTACTTCTGCAAGAGGGTCAGCGTAATCCATTGACCGTGGGCGAGCTGTTAGAAATGAGTCTTCGAAAGTCTGCTCCGTTTCTGGCTTATCTGTCCGCATGCGGGACAGGCAGACTCAAAGATGATAGATTTGCAGATGAGGGTCTGCATCTGATCGGTGCTTGCCAGGTAGCTGGGTTTCGTCATGTCATTGGAACTCTGTGGAAAGTACAGGATGATCTATGTATGGATGTGGCGAGGGGTATCTATGAGAGCCTTCGAGATACTGGTATAGTGGATGGTTCAGTTGGCCAGGGGCTTCACCAAACTATTAGAATTCTTCGAGATCGTTGGCTAGAGATGCGACCCAAAGGCAATCCCAGGCCAGAAGATATTGGATATTGTCATCGAGGTAATGGCTTGGTGCGGGAATCAGCTCTGGTTACAGGTGAGCAAAAGAGGGTACCACGGGATGTTGTGATTGTCGAGGGTGGGTTCGAGAGTGAGCTATACTGGGTTCCTTATGTACATTTTGGAGTATAACTGCGTATTGATAAACTATGTTGTTTAACTTCCAATCGATTCCGCTTGTCGGCTCATTATTGTCCTAGAATATAAAAAGTACGCGAGCCCGCTAAACGTTCAAATTAGTTTCAAGTCAAATGGAAAATACATCAACATCATTGATTGCTGACGATGTGTTGATAGGCCACAAGTCGCGTACTGTACGCTATACTACTTGGTAGTTAATTAAAGAGTGCTTGATGGTGTCAGTAGCTGTATAACAGGTCAGAGTGAGGAACATGCCGATAACAGAGTGAGAAGATCAGCAAAAGCCACATACTACACCGAAGAAGTGGTGTATCATAGTTGGGAACAGAGGAGCAAGGTCTCGCGGGGCATAAATCCAATGGAATTGATTCGGACCCGTTCATTATGAGTATTGTACTTGCAAGTGGTGCAAATCATATAGTAAAGATTGTTTCGGTTTGGCTGTAGGCACTCTAGCGAACATTACTCTCAAAAGAAGTGAGAATAAGCTTTTGGACAAGCGGATCGGGCCGGCCGGCCCATGAGCTAAAAGCTAGAAAGGTTTCTTATTCCCCGCCTCTTGACCTTCCAACACTCCTGGGTGCATCGGCCTAGGGGGGTAACCGGCAGGATTTAGACCCATGCTCAATGATGTCAGACTAGTCGTCGTCTATTTTGGACTTGGTCTTCCGATTGACCTGATACGATGAACGTTTATGAGGGTAAGGAAAGGCTGCCATCGGCAGATTGGCTATACCGTAAATTCTTAGTTAGTTGGCCCCGCTTAGTGTGAGCTAATGCAAACCTTGAGTCTATTTACGCGGCCATCACTAGTCAGCCTTCTAAGTGGCACTGGATTATTATCCGCCCTTCTTGCGTAATTTACTCAGAAGGAAAGAACCCCAACCCAGCCACACTTAGTGACGCGCTATCCGGGGCCAATTTACTGAGAATTTACGCTAGTCTACGTAGCTTACTTGGGTTGATCGAGGATGTTAAGAGCATCCTTGAATCGACCTATGAAACAGGGGATCACCAAGAAGAGGGGGAGGGGAGCAAGCCAAGCTATAAAGCTATGGATTCTCTTGTTCATAACGTTGTTGAGAGTACTCGTCCGGTTGATGAGGAGGAGGAGGACGACGACGATGACGATGACGATGAGGAAGCAGAGCTGGAGAACTAGATTAGACCAATTGTTAATAGGAGAATCGAACCACAGGTTATTGATCAGTCCTTATGCCCCGATATAGCTTGACATCGTTTGCGCCTCCTCAGGTGTCGGGGATTACCAGCGGTGTGACCGGGCATTAAAAGTCGAGGTAGAGGCTATGGGAAATGATACATCGTCAAAGACAACGTGGGAAAAGGAAGAATAAATTTGGAGGTAGGTTCGGTGGCCATCTAGATCTAGGGTGTGCAAGCTGATGACTGTGTGGGAGACTTCGATGGAGCGCCCGGATCATGTCGTCGAACTCGGAGCCACTCTTGAATGTAAGGCTTCGATAGCAAGGCAGAGGCCTTTCGAGGTTGGTGGCGATGCGGTATGAAGTTGGGTGAAACGGAGAGAAAATCAAAATACTCGACTTGGTCTTAGAAAAGGTTGTACGGGGTGGCTGATGGACTGAAAAGAGTGTCTTGGTGAACAGGGCTTGGGCATGTCGGTAGGGAGTAAGGGAATGTTCTGTGATACAACAGCAGCGACTATGAAGCCGCTGGTCTTGGTAACCGACCATAATAGGTCGAGGAGGTACGTAGGTCGAATTCACTGGGCAGTGTTGGTAGGGGGTGGGCGGCATCGATCTGGCAGCAGATTGTTCTGGGCGCATCAGGGTGTCTCACGGCGGTACAGTAGCTTGACGAGCAGCATCGATCGTACAACAAGATTCGGCAGTGAGAACGAGAGGAGGGTCGAGGCATTTCGCGCGCTTTCGAATGGCCAAGCAGCGGGTGGCAAGACTCGACGGGTATTGGCAAGGTGTTCCCATTGGTCTCAGGTCAGCTGCATCCCCTGATGTGTCGTAAATTCGACGAGCGTTGTGCCGCCAAGTCGGCGTTCGTGGATCGTCCGTCCAAAGGGAAAGGGGACTAAGGGGGCCGGCTATGGATTGAGAGTAAGGGAAGGTCTAGGCACACGGTCCGGCGGTATCGTGGACCAATACGCCGTATTGGGGTTCTTGTGGTGTTCCTTCTGTGCCGTAATGCTCGTCACTTGGCTGATGGACCCGATCGGGAGGATGCTCATGAAATGAGCTCACACGATCATAGGGCCGCATGTCATGGTGACCGCATTGATCGGCAATAAATCGCATCGGGTGGGAATGATCAGGGAGGCTGTATCTCGAAGTCCCACGGGTCTGGAAGGCGTCGGGCGAGTCCACGATGGTCGTGATGAAGTTCGTGATGATGCTCGTGATGCTCGTGATGCTCGTAATGGCAGTCGTGGTGATGGTGGCCGTGATAACTGTGGTGTTGTAGACGTGATGATGTCACCTCAGTTAACGGAATTTAGCAGGGGTAGGCTAAGCCAGGTACCTACAGTACCCACTGGAATGGATGCTCAGGGGGTGAGGCGGAATTGGCTGTCGGTGGCTCGTCCCTGTCTGGACTGCTGATCGAAAGGATTATCGGTGAAAAAAACTACTGCTTCGCGAAGAAGAAACGTGATTGTCTTAGTCATCTTTTTCTTGATTCAGATTATCTTATTCTCAGGAAATGCGCCCGTGAATAGTTTCACATCTGTCTCCTGCTTTCCAGGCATCACATGACCTGTAACCATGCTTGGCCTCCAGAGGAGTTTTCCAACATCTGAGTAGGAAGTCGCTCGCCTGTATCAAGGGCGCTGAATCAATCTCGTGACAAGAGTTGCCGTTCTTTAAACCGACTCTGAGTTCGTGTCAGTGACTTGATCCACGGCATGCAGTCAATGACCACCAACAACTCTACCACCATTGGGAGCCTGCCGTCACCCGTCTAGGAGATTAAGGCACAAGTGCTGACAGGATTTGACGCTAATAACCGTCCAGAAACCCTGAAGATCTAAAAGGATGTAACGGCTTGGCCCCAATCGTTCGATATTTCGCCCGTTTACTTCGGTCTCTTAGAATCATTTCTCGTTTTCTAGGTCGTTGGCTAGTGCCCATGGCTGCAGGGTAGCACCGTAGGGTGTGCTGAGTTGTCCCTTACCACATTGAAGTGGCTAATCTGTTTTAGTGAATAGAGAATCTTTCCCTCGCTTTGACGGAGTTCTTATCGTTCTGGATGTCGAGCCGGGTTGTCGAATGCGCTGCTGCTGCATCTGATCAAAGCTTTCACAACCAGAAGCCCTGCTGGAATACATTTTCGGTATTCAATGACATCGCCCCTCTCGGCTTACTTAATCGGGATGTAACCGCGAGACGCGCCCATCCAGCTGACCCCGGCCGATCGTTACCCCAGTTGGGACTAGCTTGGCTACAACGGACCACGGAACTCGCCCCGAGACAATTGCGTCTCGCGCACCTAATCTCACTCTAAACACATTCTGATCTTGTGCAGCTATGGTACAATGGATCGAAGTATGAATGCAGATAATCCACAACCCCGGAAGAAGAGGGTGCGAAAGTCCCGAGGCCGGGGTCTGCGGACTACCACTGGTTGGTGAGTTCAGTCTATATCCGGCTTGCGTTATTGCCGATCTGTCTAACGTTGGAGCAGTATCACGTGCCGGAAAAGACACAAGAAGTGTGATGGTTAGTCTCTCTTCTGGCCCAGTCTTGCCTCCCATTGACTGACCGACAAGTTCAGAGAGGCGCCCTGTTTGTGGACCCTGTTCGACGAGATCTAGAAGTTGTGTCTATGTTCAATCCACCGAACCCAGTTTGACGCATCTCGACTTGGACCCGCAAACTGGAGACGATGACTTTCAAGCCGGAGATAACGATGATGGGTGGTTGAATGATCGAAGCTCTCCAACTCAACCCTTAAGCAATGTGGTCGCGCCTCGCTTGCAACCGCCCCCTCTATGCGCAAACGACATATCCTTTCTCAACGTCGCAACACATCAAGTCTCCACTTCAGCCTGGTCACCAGACTCAGCCTTCTGGACCACCGACTTTGCCTCAACGCGATGGCTGGACTTGCTTGCAAACGACGCCGCACAAGCAGATAGTGGATTCTCTCTTGCACCTACTCCAGCCCCAAGAGAAGGAGAAGAGAGGCCCCCAAATATCGAGACCCTACACAACAGGCTATCTGAAGTGGCTGAAGCTGAGCGTCGCACATGGCAGGCTGACGCAAGTGCAACTTTGACCAACTACGAAGCTGGACTACTGCGACATTTCGCTGACCGTTGTGCGCTGTGGCTTGACTTGTTCAACCCGCAGAGATTATTTTCTACCTGCGTCATTCGACTCGCCCTCCGCAATGCCGGGTTGTTGAACGCAATTCTAGCTCTTGCCGCGCGCCATCGAGCAAACCTCCCTCACCCAAGGAACCAAGACTCTGAAGGTACAACCGGCAATGAATGGATTCGCCACTATTACGAAACGTTGCACTATGTACAAGAAGCTCTGACCTACAACAGCTACACAAATTCGGAGGAACTTCTTGCAACAGCCATTGTTATCTCGTCATACGAGATGCTCGACGAGTCCGATGGTCGAGGAAATTGGCAGAGGCACTTGAAAGGGGTTTTCTGGATTCAGAGGTCCCAGGACGTAAACGGAAGTTCTGGAGGGCTTCGTCAGGCCGTTTGGTGGGCTTGGCTCAGGCAAGATATTTGGGCCGCATTTCGAGAGAAGAGACCTTGCTTCAGTTTCTGGGTTCCCGTCCAAAGTTTTCATGAGCTTGACCAGCATGGCCTAGCAGACAGAGCTATCTACCTGCTGTCCCAAGCTGTCAATTATTATGCCCATTCACGATCGACCATGACAAACACGATAACACATCGTGCGGCGCCTGCAGATCTGGACCGTGTGAGAAGAGAGCTTTTACGAAGTATAGAAGATTGGAGATCCCATCTTGGCAACCAGTACAAGCCTCTTCCTACATCTTCTAGACCCTCGGATATTTTCACAGGCTTTTGGGTACATCCTCCTGAGTTTGGTGCCGCACTTCAAGCTATTAGCTTTGCTCAAATCTTGATAGCTCTTCACAGTCCAACACCGGCGGGATTCAACGGATACTTGAGGATGC
Organism: Fusarium lateritium; assembly: GCA_014898835.1. Classification (NCBI taxonomy): domain Eukaryota; kingdom Fungi; phylum Ascomycota; class Sordariomycetes; order Hypocreales; family Nectriaceae; genus Fusarium; species Fusarium lateritium. The sequence goes on along the minus strand of JAAVTZ010000041.1, from coordinate 14,818 downwards.
AAAAGACCCTTTCACAAGCGGTGAATTTAATATGTGGAATAGCTATGGAGCTGAAAGATGAAGGGTGCCAAATACTTTCTGCACAGTGTCTATATGGCGCAGGTTTATGCCTTCAGGATGCGACAAAGCGTGCAAAGGTAATATCATTGATGGAGGCTTGTGAAGCTAGAGTGAGCTGGCCTCCTATGGCTATGTGGAGAGATGACCTACGGCTTGAGTGGGCAAAAGCAGATCACGAAGGCGACTAAGAGACTTTCAGCCTGTAGTCTTCTACTTGCACACGGCTAATGAAAATTGCACTTCGGAGCAAATGAATTTTTCTAGCCTTCTAGGCTTTACCTGTTGACCCACAAACATCCATTTGCCATTCCATCAACTTTTGAACCTCCCTCACGCCCTGTTCCATCAAAGTGGTAAGATTCAGTTTTGACACTTGTTCCCTCAAGTGAACCAGATAGTCGTCCAAGATCAATTTGTTAACATTGACCTTGGAAACGCCGCCACTGATGCACTTTTTCATTATATCTTCGGGAAAGTCGTTGGTACCGTGTAGCACGATTCTCACGCCTCCTGCTGCTTTGGCGCGGATCTTATTAAGCCTTAGGTCGGAGAAACAAGATTAACTCAGCCAAGGGCAAGTAAAGAATAATGAAGAAAAAACATACCTGTCAAACTCAAGGACCGGTCCTCGTTTCCCATACTCGCCGTGGACGTTACCGAATGCCGGCGCCAGGAAATCAATCCCTGTCGCGATAAAATCATCCACCTGCTCTTCAGTTGTCAATGCGCCCTCCAAGTCCACTGTATCTGCAATTCCATCCTCTCCACCTTCTATCCTGCCAGGCTCAGCTTCTGTCGCTATACCACGGTCGTGACAATAAGAAACTAGCTCTTTCGTCTTTCTTAAATTCTCTTCCATCTCATAGTGGCTCATATCAATCATGATACTATCGAATGGGAGTTCGGTGGCACGTCGAATCATAGCCTCGTCCTGGGCATGATCTAAGTGGATGGCCACTGGCACAGAAGCTTCACGCGCGGCGTGTGCGGCTGCATGGATGAGAAGACCGGAAGAGAAGGCAATAGTCCAAGGAAAGACTTGGATGATAAGGGGGCTGCGCTTGGTCTCGGCAGCCCGTATGAAAGCAAGGATGTGTTCCAGGTTATAGGCTATCGGTGCAAGCACTTCATATCCATTATCCTCCGCTTCCTTGAGGATCTGATAAGTTTTGTTGTTTGTAGGGTCCCAATTTGATGCCATTGTGCTGTGATTTGTGATATGTTGTATCTTCTTTGAACAAGTTGAATGGCATCTGATATCTTTCGTTTGCTGATTGTTGTCTTAATGGTTTTCCGACTTTCCATCCCTGGCACGTTCTTTTGATGTGGATCTAGTGCTGATACACCAGTCTCGTAATCTCCACAATATTGTGCCGCGTCTCGAGGCCATCCCCGCACCTGATCAACCCCAGACAAGCTGCATCCTCGGATCCCTGTACCCGCAGTGGTAGTGGAACGACACGCAAAAATGCTGCAATCATGTTGTTGTACTATCTCAAGGGCTAATATGCAAAATAAAACTTAATGGGAAACCGCAGGCAGTACCTTTAGCAGGGTAGAGCGGGACATGGATGGTTTTACTATCGTATTTTACATAATGTTTAATCTTACATGGGCTCAGCACAGATTAGCATTCTAGAATTGATACCTTGGTACGTTACCACAAGTGACGGCGACGGTGCAATTGTATTACGGTCAAGCTTTTTGGGAAAATGTCTTTACTCTTCATTTTGTCTATAGCCGAAACGTTATTTCGAGGAACCACATGCTCCTATACACATGCTCTTGTCTCCTATTTACAGAAACACAGCAACTCGAGGCAAGCAGTTGACATCTTAGCCAAAGGTATGAGGTACGAAAAGCCCTGATAGTTATACACAAGACATACCATACAAGGCGACACCAAAATGTTGGAAAATCTTTTGATTTGCGATCCCTCTTTTATATTCATTCTATCGTTAGTAAGTCGTGGCCAAGAAACTATTCATGATGTGCATCCTGCTCCTTTGGAGTAGAGCGTGTAGGCAATCTCTATATGCAAGCTCAGATCCGACTAAGCCGCCGTCTCCGATCCTCTTCCTCGTTTTATACCTTTTCTACCAAGCGCCTACAATACCGGCAATAGGAATATCGATTCCAGTTGTATATGTCGCCGTCTCGCTCAGCAAGTACACATAAGCACCACCAAGCTCTTGAGGCAGTGCTAAGCGGGGCATTCCGCCGTAATACTTCATTTTGGTATCCCAGTCGGGTGATGTCTCGACATAATATGTCAAAGCGGTCTTGACAAATCCTGGAGAAATGCTATTCACCCTGATGCCATATTGAGCCCATTCCATGGCGAGCGTATGTGTCATGTTGCGCACAGCACCCTTTGTCGCGCCGTATGGAGCTGATGGAGCGGCCTAGATTCTATTAGTAAGTGCCTTATCTGTCGCTTGTGAACAGCTGCTTACTCTGTTTGGCCGGTAAGAAGTCATGCTAGCCGTGAAAACGATGCTACCCTTAGAGCCCAGCTTGATGAAGGCCTTGGCTGCAGCTGTAGCACAGTTCCAAGCGCCAAAGACATTCAGTCTGAAAAGCTTCTCGAATTGCTCAGCAGTAAAGTCCAAAGCGGGTTGATGCTTCGTAGCACCGGCGTTGGCTACCATTCCATCGAAACGCCCCTTGGCAGCAACGATAGCGTCAATGGCAGCCGTTACGCTATCTTCGTTTGTAACATCACAATGTTGAAACTCGAATTTCCCGGGAAAGCGCTTGAGAAGGGCTGCAAAGTGATCCGCGGGTTCAGAAATATCGAGGCTGTAAACGCAAGCGGCATCGTTGGCCAGGCAGACTTCGGCAATACCGAGACCGATGCCCTGGTTAGCTCCGGTGACTTGATTCAATTAGCGCTAATTCATGGACTGCATACAGGGGGGAACTTACTGGCAATGACTTTGTCTTTTAATGAGACCTTGTAGTCGTGGTCGGGACCGGGCATAGTAGTCAGAGGCGCACCTCCATTGGTCGCGCCATTTGTGGCATGGACGCCGTTGCTATGTGTTTCAGAAGGACCGGTCATGATGAAGGATGGAGGATTAAGTACCACGGCGCCGGAGATCAGAGTTATGCAAGGTGTACAATTCCAAGATAAATAGGGTCAAGAAAGCTGCATAGATCTCACTAGGGATATCAACTATTTAGTTTTAAGGGCCGAGAGCTTAAGTACCTATTCAACGGCTCCAAGTTCGATGTCGCAATGCTACTCCATGCGAAAAGATCGACAGCATAACTCGGCTCGAATTTCCATGCCACAGAATCTGAAACAGGTTATGTAACGGGATGCAACATGCATGGCTCGGCACGAGGTTCAAGGGCGCGTCTCGCGGACACGCTTAACCCCGAGCCGCGTTAGCGCATCCTTTTCCCCGCATTAGCTGACTCCCCACAAGGCGAGTCTGTTCCCCGGACGCTAATTTAGGACTTGCGGAGAATCTGGGGACTCCAGAACGAGGTAGGAAGTTTGGTGTCGGTAAACTGTTCCCTGATCTTAACACCACAGAAACCTGCTTGACCCGGATCCTGCACGCATACAATAGACTATTGTTGGTCCAGAACTATATAAACACCAATCATCAACCAAACCAAGTCGATCTTTCGTTATATCTTCTGGCGGCATCATCTCTTAGTGACCGATAACAAGGCTTTCCTCCAACCAATAAGCTTCGAAGCACGCGCCTGCGACAATCAACAGACAAGATGGAGAAAATGGAAAGCCAACACAGCTACGAGCACCACGACAATGTAGCCGATACAAAGAACGCGTCGTCAGGACTTGAGGATTCTCTGCCCGATCCTGAGGCAGAAAAGAAGCTCGTCCGAAAGATTGATCTTTACATCTTGCCTATGATGTGGATCATGTATCTGCTCTCCTATATGGATAGGACCAAGTCCGTATGAGACCTACTTTACGTGTACCAGACTAATCAGAAGCCAATGGCTGAACAGTATCGGCAATGCGAAAATCGCCGGGATGGACAAAGATCTCAACCTCGACTCGAACAAGTACTCCATCGTTCTCGTCGTCTTCTTCGTTGGATACGTCGTCTTCGAAGTTCCCTCCAATATGATCCTAACCAGAACACGCCCGAGTCGTTACCTACCCGCGATTATGTTCTTGTGGGGAGGTGTCACAATTGGAATGGCCTTCACCCCGAGCTATGAAGCCTTGATCGGATTGAGAATTCTTATGGGAATTCTAGAATCTGGTTTCGCTCCTGGTGTCCTGCTACTCCTATCGTCGTGGTACAAGAGCGAGGAACAGAGCAAACGATTTGCCGTATACATATCCGCCGCAATTCTTTCTGGAGCATTCGGTGGTCTCTTGGCCGGGTCCATTACAAGCGGTCTAGATGGGGCTCATGGAAAGGCCGGTTGGAGGTGGCTGTTTGTGGTGGAGGGTGCTGCGACCATGGGCTGCGCTCTTATTGCCTACCTTGTGCTCCCAGACTTTCCAGCAAACTCTTCAACGATGAAGTTCAGTAAGGTCGAGAGAGAATTAGCAATTCGAAGACTACAACAGAACAGCCAACGGGTTGCTACGGAAGATGAACCGATATTCGGTCATTGGGAGGCTTTTAAGCTCAGCATGCTCAACTGGCGCACGTGGCTCTTTGTCGTTGGATACATGGTACGTTACGCTGCAAAGGCTTGATTCGACATTACTGACTCGGTTTTCTACTCAGGCGATTGTCGGCTCATCCACCTTGTCCTACTTCTATCCTACCCTCGTTAACGGACTAGGCTACGAAGCCACGGCCGCTCAGTATATGACGATCCCCATCTTCGGCGTCGCCTTTGTCGTCACTGCTATCACAGGCTACTTTGCTGATAAGAAGAGCGAGTGGCGAGGTATCATCCTATGCTTATGGATGACCGTGGCAATGCTATGTGCCATCATCACTTGTATTGTCTATGACTTCAAAGCACGCTATACTCTGCTTGTCATTATGGCCGCTGGACTTTGGGCTGCGAATGGTCTTTCCCTATCTTACGCATCTGCCACGTTTGGTTCTATGCCAAATGAGACTCGGGCGATTTCGCTCGCGTTTGTCAACGCTATGGGTAATCTCGCGCAGATTTATGGTGCTTATCTTTTCCCATCTTCAGATCAACCCAAATACCTCAAGGGATTTGGGGTGATCAGTGGGCTTTGTCTCACTGGAGCTGTGTCTTATATTGCTTTACATATTGCACTCAAGAGGCTATCGGGGCGTTAGAATAGTAATACTCGCAGTGGATAAAAACATGTATCACTGCTTACTGCTGTCAACGTCGACGATCATGACTATATGATGGTGCTGCCTTTCCAGAAGGTATGCTTTGACTGTAATAAAGAACGCAGTATTCCCACAATTTAAGCATAATACTCTATGCTCCCGCTATAGACCAAATGGCATCGAGCTTAGAACGCGGATCTTCACTATTCATGAGAATCGTAAGCCGGTCTATGTCTTGATCCAGGGATTCAAGCTGAACGTAAAGCCCTTCTACCCATTTGACGATGAAGTCACCGAGTAGTTCCGAATCGTGTGCCCCGATGCCAATTGTAACACCAGGAAAGTTCTCAAGTCCCCGTGCAGCATCAAGCGAAATAGTTAAGCAAACGAGGGGTAGAACGGGATTGCAGAGTCGGACGCAAATCGTCTGGTTCTTCTTGTTTGGTGATGGTTTCAAACACTTTAACCATAAGAATAGGAGTTGGATAGGGCATTTCGTCACGTAGGGCAGAGAAGGGCACATGCATGGAATGAACGAAAGGTCTATTGAGTTGTATCCTTAGTTGACGCAAGAAATCAACTCCCGCATGACTAAGGATACACAACTACCGCACAAAGCACAATTAAAGTTCCAATCCATTACTCCATCTGTTGAACCACAATGCCAAATCGAGGGCGCGTGCCCTCTGGTATAGTACATCTTAACCGCAGCTTACAACATAATCAAGACCCCAAATGGTTTGTTCAATGAAATGACCAAGAGGTCTGGACGATATTCTAGTGGGACTAAGCTGTTAGTATTTATAGCTCAGGGTAAATTTTCGAAAATGACTTACCATCTGTCTAGTGTCTACCACTTGCCGCGGGCAACAGCTTTGTCTCGTGCCTTGCGAAACTCTTTCTTCATGGCTTTACCCTTCTCCCTCTGCATCTCCGGCGAAGGGTTATTGTGCCAGCTCTGGTTCTTCTTATAGTTGTTGGCCATTGCCTTTCTTGCTGCCGTAGAGGCCACTCGCCGACCATTCTTGGGTAGCTGAACCTTGGGGGGTTCCTCCCATTGCCAAGCCTTGGCGCGATGGGGCCGAGCCTGGGGTTTGCTAGATCCGCAGCCCATGTTGTTGGTTGTGAGTGGAGTTGGGTGAGTGTGTGATGTAGAGTGGAAGAGGAAGATGGGTGAAAGTAGAGGATGTGTGGGGCCGAGTGAGAGTGTGATATAGAGTGTGATGTGGAGTGGGAGTAGAAGTTGAGTGGAAGCTGAGGTTGAGTGGAAGTTGATGATGAACTGGAGAAAAAAAAGTCCGGGAATCTGAGGGATAATCTCTTTACTTATACCAGAAATCAGCTAAACTTCAGGCATTTAGATATGGAGGAGCAAGGCTGTTTGTTACCTAAAGTTCACAAAAGATTGTGTTTGTTAATATGCTTGCATACAATGTCACGCGCAGGTACTATAAGCTTTGCAGCTTCTGCAACCACCAAGAAGTTTATTACTTAATATTACTGTCACTAAATCCTACCAGCCAGGCCTCGATCCCAGCGTGGAAATTGCCTATGCCTCCCATAGAGGCTATGTCATTTTAATATGACCTAGTAGCGGACCATAAAGAGATTCAAGCATCACAAAGCCCTGCAATAGTATTAACAAGAATGGACTAAAACCCATGTTGGAAGTAACTTTATATCCGATGAATAGGGTTACCTGAGCTGCATCATACTACCTCAATGTCTCGACCAACTCCATCCAAAATGAATACCTTACAAGGCCAGCTGCAGGCGTAACGTCCTGCCAAAGAGAACCATGATCTCCCCATCCTTTAAGTATTGCTCCAACTTCCACCTCTAAACCTACCAGGTGAGTCATCGGTCGACCTGTTCAAAGCAAGCTTTTCAGTTAACTAACCGAAGTATTAGTCTGCCTGCTGAGCCACTACTCTGAAAGTTATCGCGCGAGTCTTTGAGACGGGAAAGAAGCGACATAATCACCCTAAAATCCAACCATCCAAGCTTCTATAACGTTCGATCAATAACACCGACTATAATCACAGTCAAAATGACCACTGTCAGCCGTATAGGCTGTAGAGACTATTCACTAAGGTTTTGTTGCCTTGAGTCATGATGGGGTGCAGAGCAAAACGTAATGCAACGTTACAAAAGTAAAAAAACGAAAGTTTTCATATCAAGCCGCAGTAAAGCTTAGATCTAGGCGCCTGGTAAATGTCCCACTTGTCGAGCAGGCTCTACGGAAATCTTTGTGTGTACGCGCTCGTGGCCGAGTTGTCGGATTTCTACAGCCCGCCTTATTATTGAGAAGTACCCATTCATACTGGAATAGAGCTATCAGATATACACAGAGTTCCCAGAGCCGAGATACATGAGAGATTTGTCTTCTCAAACACTCCCTGTTACTAGTCATTACACATGTTGTCTAGTATTCAACATTTTCAAACTGACTCATTGACGGCAACCGCTGAAACGGCGACTATTTAGAACTTCCTCATCTCCACAGTGATGAAGTATGCGCGGGCTTGCAACTATAGTGTGTGGAAAAAACATTTCCTCAGTGAATATCACGAGCGCCGAAGCTGAAATGAAAAAGTGTGGAAAGGTTTGCCATATTCATGACCTTGCCTAGCTCTTCTCGGCTGCATAGCTTTGAAGTATATGTGCGCTTCAACCTCGCGCATTAATTAGTGCTAGTTGAGGTGTCCTCAGTGCTGAACCTGTCTGCCCCACAATGAATCGTCGAGGTGGGAGCCAATTTTTAGCGAAGACTTGATGGGAGAAATAAATACAATGGAGACAAATGGAAGGGTTGAGCTATCAGGATACATATCGAGACATTTCATCATCTTCTGAGGTGATTTTAGGAGTTCTGCACGCACGACGGCGCCGTTCCCATGTTGTCTCAGTGCATTCCTTTGAGCGATGGGGCCGTTGGTCCAACTACCTCGGATGTGAATCTTAGTTTAAGGTAGCATCCAGAAAGATATCTCAGCTTGAAATGTAGTTCGTAGTCATTTTGCAACATGCATGCTTGAGCAAGAGAATGTGAGTCATATTGCTGAGGAGTAAGTTTTTGCTGTACAGCGTGAAACCTTGATTCTTGGTAACTATATGTGCACGGGGTCAATTTGTAGAAGCAAAAAAGGAGAAAAAAAGTTCTTTGTAAAGGTTGAAGGTCGGCCCTCATACCTTATTTGAGGCCCACAGCAAAGATTAGTAGCAACTAATCCGGAGGTGTCTAGTCTATCTCAACGGCGATGGATACTGAGGAGGTTGTGCTAAAAGAAATTCCTGAAGCCCCGTCGCTCAATCCTCTTCTTTTTCTCTATGAAAAACAATGAAGCCCCAAAATCCCACTTAAGAGCACCGCCTAGCTCAGGAGCCATTGTCTCAGGACATCACAAGTAAAGTAGGGCCCATTCTGACAAGCATATTACTATCTTGCAAGTGTCGCACAGAACAATAGAGTGCCTTTGGTAACAAACTGCGATGCGCTCTCCCAGGTAGTATCGAGTGATTGTTGCAGTCGGTGTTTGACGACTGTATCTTTCACCTGTGGTTGAGGGCCCTTATCGTGCAATGAATAGCTGCATAGCCTTTGCAAGCCAAGAAGGTTCCTTGGATCTAATCTTGCGGCTTAAGTGAGACCCCTTCGTGGTCTTGTCTTGTTTGCCTTCATAACCGACATGGCGATGAAGCTGGGTATTAGCGCCCTTCTTCGTGGGAATGAGTCTTACCGGCTGAAGTTCTTGTTGGGTGGATAAACAGACACTGATGTTCATGGAAATATAATGACCGTCGTCGAAGCGCTATAGCACCCAAATGATGGAGATGGCAAAACGTGCTTGCTTGAAGAGGTCGCTTAAATGGTCTTCCCGCCGACGGAAGACACAAGCTTGACCTCACGTGGATTGGAACGGCTTAAATGATAGCGCCCATCCTGGTAGAAGCATACATCGATTTAACCCCCGAGAACAGTTTGGCCTTTGGGCAGACTGCCAGGTGTTGATATCATCGCTTTTCATCGTCGACAGGTATGGCGGCTGCCGCTTGTCTTAATGTGTTCTCGCGGTTTCCAGTAGACGTAATCAGTGCTACTAATCCATGAAGAATTGTTATGCTTGGAATACGCTTCCCCAGGCACTCGAATCATACGTGTGACTAGATGGGGAGTTGCGATACGTCGGATGAGCGCGCTAAATAGAATCTCAGCAATAACGCTAGCCAACCGTGTACTATGAAGCGAACATTTACAACATGCGGAGACAGGTCATACTGCGCTGGCGGCTGCTCCGACAAAATGGATAGAAAGTACCCCTAAGCCTGATTGCGAGGTAGAGCAAAGATACAAAACCTCACACTTCACTGCATAGCATTCTCAAGGAGCGCCAGGCTATGCTAGGATATGTATGACACTTGTGAGCATCGATTCTTGTAGACTGAGATTGTTCTCGTGTGTGTAAATTTGCCGAACCGGCTCAACTTCCAGAGCACCAGTGTCAAAGACCAATTCTCCTCTTCAATCTTCCCCTCAAAGTCCACTAAAACTCCGATCATCAGATGATATTATAAAGTCGTCACACCTCGGTCATTTTCATTTGTCCCAGATCATGCAGTTGTGTGAAAATTGGAGTGGTGTCGTTAGGATCAAATGTGGTGTTGTTATTTGTGGGTCCTAGACGCGCGGTAGATGGCTGGACGCGACTGGAGAGTGCGCGTGCTGGAGCGACCGCACGTGATTCAAGCTCGGGAGGTTAGAGGTTTCTGAACGGCACACCATTAGCAGCCAAAGGTTATGAGTTCAACTCTCAACAGTTCTACCATTCTAACAAATAACATCCAGCGAAAAGTTAGCATGCGTAGTCATCTTCCATGAAGATGATCTCTGTAATTATTTACATTTTCTTAACTTCTTCGCTTGCATTCATTGATGCCGGGTAGATCTCCCGCCCGTTCCGCTTGGCATTAGCTGTTGGGAAGAAACGTTAGCCTCTGGCATGGCGACCGCCTCATTAAATGAATCCCAACGCAGAGATAGGGCAGCCATCAGAGTAAAAGAGGAATCAAGCCGCGAAAGGGTGCGCAATAATATCTTTATCACATGGCGCTGTTCGCGTTGCATTTGGCCAGTAGACCGACGGTGCAGGGTAGGCGCTCCGCTCCGCATTCGGCCTGAGGCCTCAAGCACGGCACACAGATGAGGTTGAATTAAGCTCAAGAAGTGGGACGTCTTATCAAGGATCCGGATTGGTCAATCGGAGAATTTATTCCCTGGCGCCTACTTTAATGATCATTCCTCTCAGTCTAATGTTGAAGGGTGGCCAGCGGTTGACTCACGATACACTACAAATCTTGAGATTTGGCAACCAGCTCCAACAAGCTTGTGTTTCAAGTTATGCCCTATAACAGGCAACCGTGCATGATGAGAGTTCATTTTGATGCGGGTAATTGGAAGCGTAAGCTCAGTCATTTCCCCACAATATAAGCATTATGCGAAATTCCCACACATGTCCTTGAAAATGTTACTCTGTAAAACACATATTTTATCAGCTGTCAAGTATGCTCGTAGATAACCATTTAAGGTTTCAACCCCAAACATATAAAAGTCCAAGGCGTCAGCTATCGACGTGCTTTCTTGTCATCTCCACTTCATCCCGGCACACTCCAGGCGACAACAAACCCACCACAACATAGCTCCCGTCAGCCTAGCTGTCTCAGCAATATCATCCACAACTATGAAACCCGTCGAAACCACCGACCTAAAGGTCTTAGTAGATCTAGGGTCAATTCTCATTCTTGACGTGACCCTTTGGGGCACCAGCTTTATCTACCAGACGATTTGTCGCAGTTCGAGTTGTATCACTACTAAGACGCGTAACAAGGGGCTTCCAGCCGAAATCTGGCTCCAAATCCTTTCTTGGGCGGAATACGACGTCAATACCCATAAGTACAAAGCGATCTACCCTATTGACATGGGTTCCATCCAGACAGGCCGCGGCGAAGAAACTGCTCTAATCTGCAACAGCCTTGAAGAATGGGACGCTTGCGGCGAACTTAAGTATGGAGAGGACATTGAACTACATGAGAAATACCTGAAGGACCCTTCATACGAATCCTCAGGGAGCGAAATGGGGAGTGTGATTCAACTTGAACGCCCTTTTCAAGTAACGAAGATTCTCAAAGACCCTGCCTATTCGATTCCGATCTCGCACTTGAAGACAAAAGTCGAATTTCTTTTCCACAGAATCGAGGTACCCGACATGATCTCCTGGCTTGAATATGGAAGTTGCGACTTTTGCGGGGGCTACAGATCCAAAGACACAGGATGCAAGTGGATGTTTGAGGAAATGACGTTCTTCACCGGTACGATGTACGACCATAGAAATTGCGGTTGTAGCGTGCTTTGCCCGGTATGCACTGGATTATACTACGCAGATATGAGTCTCCAGGAAGCCTGCCATTGCCTCAGTGACTCAGACAGGATGACAGACGAGGAATACGCTGCATTTGAGTATGACCGATTCAGAGAACTCGGCTACAGATGATAAATTTGGTACACGAGACTCTTAATTAGCCACTGCCTGGGCGTTGATAGTACTCCATTGTCAATAAAAGGAGCTTGACAAGACATGAGTTACACTGCAGTTCGTGGGAGTGGATCAAAGATCAATACTGTTTTAAAAAAAGTACGAGAAGTTTTGCCAGTAGGAGAAGCGACAGAAGAAAGACGCGAGAAGAAAGGTTGAACGATGGAACACATGGCGAAGGCAAATATAGACTACTAAGGATAGTAAAGTTAAAGATTGGACAAGAAACGTAATTTTACTTTGGGACGTTCATCAGCGTTATCCCAGATGCTCGTTCCAGGAATAATAGTATCCTAGTCGTCAGAGAGCATCAGTCAAATACCCACTAGTAGCGTGTCTTACAAATGATGCATACTCTAATCTCTGATCAGAATTTATTGTGGTCACTCATTACTCAAAGTTGTCATCATCTTTGGTGGCAATTGAATCTCGGAACTTTGGGTCAACTCTGCCGTGTCGATTTATCGTGGGTTAAATGTGCTCCCGTTTAACCTTCTGAACAAAGCATGTTGTTGTGGCCTCTGATTCGGTGGATTGAGTGATATTAATCGTGGAAACCCAGTATAAACAACTTGCACTTCCGCCTTTGTAACTCTTGCTGACCCAAAAGTGTTGCGTCTCTGGTGATTGGTTGACAAGACCTGAGTTAATTGTACTACTTTAAGGCTGGCTGAACCGCATGCGGAAGTGCTGTTTTCATGCAATGACGAATGTTGGGCCACACCAAGGAAAATCAGTTGATACACTGAATACCTACATTCCTTTTATAGACAATATCTTGATAGACAAGATAAACTCGCGTTGCTGCTGTTTTGGGTTTATGGCTAGCTGATGAAGACTTGATATGAACATAGTTGATGCAGTGGCCTGTTTAGTAGTTGGATGCCACTTAATGTTATCTGGTAAAGGTAATGGTCATGTCACCGCGGGTCTTAGCTCTATCAATCGCGACAACCTAAAATACTGGCTGGTGATATTACTGATTGGACGCCCTCAAGACTCTCTTCCCTCATGTCCAACACTACCGATGCTGTGACCACACCAAGCCTGACTTCATGAGATTCAATCTAACGCTTCAGTGGTAAGGAGGGTGTCGTAAAATTTATTGTGTTCGGTAGCGACTGAATTGAACATAACTATATCTCATTCTGACTCCATCTTCAACCCGGTTCATCCTTACTTATCCTTACCAAGCCACAGCATTGTTGCTGACTGGCTTGCCAGACGTTGGTAACCCTGAAATACCATTTGCGAACATCGGATGGTCGGTGAAAGCTGCCTTTGTTCATTGCTTTACATGGCCATTGGTGATTGAATAAGAGCATCGGAGTAGTCTGGGGAAAGCTTTTTCAAGCAAGGGGCAACGAGGGTTTCCAAACCTAACAACCACGCCTTTTGTGTTGAAATGTAGGTCAGGAGGGAGGTGGACGACTCGTCATCTGCATGCTTGTCTCTGCATCCAGTACACCATTTACGTTCACAAGCACGGTAACATGCTACCATATCTTAGAGAACATTCCAATAACAACAAAAAACTTGATGGCCAATAACGCCATCCCCCGTGACATAATAGGGAATAGGTAATGCCAAGACCGGAATGCGGGCAATTGGCGCTAGTAATAGCCATGTCTCAACGGTCTTTTATTTCCTATCGATGTGCATTACGTCCTTCCCACTCACCAAGTCCCTCCAACTTATTTCCTTTCACGATAATCGCCGAGCTACTTATTATATTGTTTTGTCTCAGCTGTAAGTATAAGTGAACCACATGAATGATAAATTATAGCAAATCTGTTCACTAATACTCTAGCTTAGCGAAACTACCAGGTTCTTTAACTAAAATTGTCCAGAACTTCAGTCAACTTGTCACTAAATCATCAGCGGTAACACGCGATTTTTCACCTAGAACGGTTAACAGCTCTCGCGATATGGAGGAACATAATTGATCATCCTTTTAACAATTCGTCATAATACACTTTGAGAACCCCTGGGCGCGTTAGATCTTTGTGTAAAGAACACAATAGCAGACTGCACTCGCCATCACCTATTTGACTAATGAGACCTCATTGGCATGCCCAACTCCTTCTGCTTTTGAAGTATTGCCTTCCTGAGCTCGTTCGGCTGACCCTGCAGAGGAGCCTTACCGAAACCTGAAGGCCACTCCAAGTACAAAACCCCGTGCTCGATATAGCAGTATAAATGGTCTTTGAAGGCTGTCACTAGCCAAATAGAACATAAGTCTGCGGGGTTTAAAACTGTATCGGGGAGAGATCTTTGACCTTCTAGAACCTTCAACGCTGCCTCCCTGATCTGGCGGTCATCATCACAAAGCAGCCGAGCTACAGCTTGAAGTATCTCCGCAGATAGAGTTGGCATGGTTCCAAGAGTTTTCGTCGCCTCTAGTCTCACATCCGGCTGTTTGTCCAGGAGTAGTCCTGCTGTGGCGGAAAGTATGTCTTCTGATAAATCCACCTGACTAGCGAGTGCTTTAAATGCAGCCTGCCTGATTTTATTAGATCCGCCATCGTGTTCAAATTATCGTGTGTTATAAACCTTGTGTATTTTTGACCTATGACTCCTCTCTCGAACCTTACGAATTCCCCTAAAACCTTCGACAGGTTGACTCACCCTAATAAACAGATTAACTTTTATATAAATATATAGCCCCCTAAGTCACCCTTTAACTTATTATTCTTCTAGCCTATACCATAACTATATTAATACCGCTATCTAGGCCCTATTTTACTTTAACTTAATAATAATCTTATCTTATTATTTATATATATTATTAATAAGCTTCTTTAGCTTTAGCCTCTCTTAGCGGCGGGTAAATATCTTAATATAATTAGGAGCCCTATAGTTATCTAATATATAGATAAAGGTATCATATCTAAAGAGAGCTAGTCT